>DWPQ01002215.1:0-10945 GCA_018251795.1 Perichares adela | reverse complement strand
ACGATACTTGTGACCTACGTGGTCTATCATTGCACTACGTTTAGCACTAACTACACTCCGTGCAATGATAGACCATTAAGGTCACTCGTATCGTAATGTACTATTCTCGCAGTTTCGTACCGTTTCTTCTAGGGCCTTCTTAGGGAAAGGATTTGCAGAAGCGATGACGTAAATTAACTTTATAAGTATTTGTAAAAACGAACTTCGAATAAAATTTCATTTCGACTGCTATCTAACGATAAAAATTGGGGCCAATGATGACATCCGAAGCACGATTGTTTTCAAGAAATATTCCTACTAGGGGTCACCAATTCATCTACCATCTACCCTCATCATTGCTCAGTTCGATAAATAGCTTAGTCACTATGAAGATGTATGAAAACCCCTGAATAAATAAAAGGGGAAGAATTGTAGTTTTAGGAACATCTGATGAAAATTATTATTACCGATTTCAGGTCACACGCCACACCGAGTGTCCTCTTTGGGTGGTACGCCTGCTACTCCAGGGTCGCCATTAGGTATGTTGAATATATCTGTAAATACATACATGAAATTTGGAATGGTTTTTACGAAAATTGCGTGGACGGAGGTGTATGAAATTTGGCACACCTAAATGTGTAGGGAAAGTGCAAAACGTTAATATTTTTCAATAATAATGCTTATAAAACATTACAAGCACTAAGAGTACTAAGACACACCCACATGCATACACGATATATGTATACTGTTTTGACGTTTAATGCAAATGGCAATTAGCAAAAAGTTTCGTCAAGATTTATTTACCAATTATAATATTGAGATACTATTTTACATATAATCACAATTATTTAAAAGATAAATATATTAAATTTTAGTATTATTTTCCTAATTTTATTATACAATTTTAGATTTATCATCATGTTGTATGGAATTGAATAAAATTTTATTATTACCTGAGAATAGTAAGTATCAAGATTACATTCTAACAATTCTTGTAATGACTTATGGTCGAATCTCGACCACCACGCTTTATCTATTACGGTTAAAAGCATGACGCCTTTTTGAACCCTTTTTTAAATTATCTGTGTATTTGAAATGAATTATTTCTCACTTGGGCACAAGAAAACATTGTACACCGCGTGCCTAAAAGTATACTATTATCAAAAGTGTCTGAAGTCTCTGCAGTTGGTTAGCATGATAGGTTACGGCCATTAATCCTCTCATTGTGTCAAGCCAATGTTTCTACTTAACCTCTTGTGATTAAAGGCAGTATGTAAGGTGTTTGAACAGCCCAAGTGCTGATCTTCAGTGACAGACACAAGTGAATGTATGTTTGTTTGTAATTTCAGCATCCCCGTCTGTCCGTGAACATCATCACCAAAGAGCTAATTCTACAGGTCCTACAATTAGTCTCAATATAAGTATGTACATATAACTATATATATAAAATTCTCGTGTCACAGTGTTAGTTGCAACACTCCTCTAAATCGGCTTAACAGATTTTTATACAGTCTACCAAATATAAACCTATCTGAGAATTGGTTGTAAACAGTTTTTTATACTCCTAAGTGATAAATTGTGGTGATAGCGGAACTTTCTACTTACTCTCTACCTTTTAATAAAATGTCTACATGCATTTTAATGACATCCATCAATAGTTTTAGATTTAAAAAAAACCTTCGAATTCTTAAATGGTCCTTCGAGCAGGATGATAAGTAAATTTTTTTTTTTTTATATATTCAAATTAAAGAACCTTCGAATGTTTAAATGATCCTTCGAGCAGCATGTATTAATTTTTTTTCAATTTTAAATTTGTTTACCAGGTGGAGAGCCTGGGGAAGCAGTAATTATTATAAACGAATCACCTCTCATTGGATCTTCGGTGGCCGTCCGACCGCACAGTCCGTCACAGTCGCACAGAGGTTAGTTATTTATAACCGTCAATCATAACTAATCGTGATCCTTAGGTCATAGTCAACATTACTTGGTAGTCCAAAACTTTAATTAAATATATTTATTACCTGATTAGACAGTGTTACTATAAACTAGGAGACAGGGTTATCAAAAAATGTTGTGTAATTACTTATTTATTATGAATTTATCGTATTTACAGTTCGCGAGAGGTCATCCCTGCCCGGCCCGCCGTCATCTACACAGCCTCCGGCGCAGCCCTCGTTATTTCCTAATTTGCAGACTATTGCGGGTTAGTATTGTAACCGTTGATTTATTTAAATATCACAATTAGAAAGAAAGAGAAAGAAAACACATTTACTTAGTCACAGAAAATAGTACATTACGATACGAGCTACCTAAGTGGTCATCATTACACGGAGTGTAGTTAGCTAGTGCTAAACGTAGTGCAATGATAGACCCACGTAGGTCACAAGTATCGTATATTATTTTATAGCACTGTATAATATAAACCCGCGCACCGACGCGACCGTGCGTAAAGTGCGGGTTTTTTTCACACTGTGCTATAAATAATTTTTACTTACGAAAAAGGGCTCTAAAATATTAAGAACAAACGCTAACACAGCTGTCATAATTTATATGCTAAGACGTGAAGAGAAAATTTTGTACGCACGCTCTATCTTTTCTCATCTTCTTGTTCTACATCCCCAGGGGTGCCTGCTGGGAGCTCGGGATCTGGTGCGGCGGCCCCGTGGCGCGCCCGGCTGGCCACTATAAAGAACTCCTTCCTCGGCTCGCCAAGGTTTCATCGCAGGAAAATGCAAGGTATGACATAAAGTTTCTCTAAAAAGTAGTTCCAAGTTCAACAACAGAAGAGTTGAGGGGAATGCAGGAGTCGCTGTGTGACAGGTATCTCACCCTCCGTCCTCATACCAGTCGTTGAAGAATGAACATCCATCCATATAGACCAGATTTGTGTAGATTTTTCCATGGTATTTTTTTGCAAACAGTAGAATACAGTCTTTCCCATTTGAATGTCCGTTTCATAGCGAAGGTATACTAGAGTGGACAAGCCAGCCTTAAATGCGTCCATGCAAAAAAAGAGACAACAAATCCCCTCTCTGTCTCCCTTTTTTGCTTATATTAGAAAAATACAAGTATAGGTCTTCCATCTACCCTCTCTTTCTAATAGATGGAAACACACTCACAGGTAGTTCTATGGCTTACTTATCCTAATATAATAACTCTATGGTCTGATCTCCTCTTATTCTGTATAGACTATAATTATCACGATCATATCTTCCTAATCGACTCCCA
Source organism: Perichares adela (assembly GCA_018251795.1). Taxonomy (NCBI): domain Eukaryota; kingdom Metazoa; phylum Arthropoda; class Insecta; order Lepidoptera; family Hesperiidae; genus Perichares; species Perichares adela. The sequence continues at coordinate 7,738 of DWPQ01002215.1, read as the reverse complement.
TATCCCCAGCATCGTCAGAGGAAGTCCACCTGACTCCCGAGTCGTCTCCGGAGCTGACCAAGAGGTCGTGGTTCGGATCCCTGCTGCTCTCGGCGGACAAGGAGGAGACCTTCACGGCCCTCGTCAAAGGGAAACCTTTGGCCACTGTCAAGGCAGACCTCATACACGCGTTTCTTAGTGTGAGTATAGTACACGCACACTTGTACGCACTTACGTACGCATACGTACACGTAAGTGTGCGTATATACACGTTAACACAAACAAATTATAAAAATAACACGTTTTTTGATAAGGTCGTCTTTTATACGATTCAGTTTAGTTTAGTTAATTTAGTCAGAGAACAGTTTTATAGATATTGACATTACATTAACATTTTTGACAGTTAAAATTGACAGATAGATACAGGAGCGTTAAACATATAAAGGCTGTTTTTAAGTATATTGTCTTGTCAGTATGTGTATATGGGTGTGTGTATGTTTGATTGCAGATAGCAGAATTGTCTCACAGCGTGCTGAGTCCGATGTCATTCCGTGTGGAGTACAAGCGAGGAACGAACGCGCCCGCCATGTTCCAGAGACATGTTCGGTTTCAGGTCGGTTTACCCGCGAGCCCTTTGTGTGTATTGTGTGTGTCAGCCGACAAACAACACACGTCCTGGCCCTGATTCTACAAAATAAACGCAATTAAGATTCAATTGGATCGTGGTTATCAATTTTGACAGATTTGGTTCCCTGTTAAATATACAAGACGAATAGTTACGATAACACGTCGAATTACCTCTCAATTAGGAATTCATTGTTACATTTTCGTAGGCAACACACAATTTGATTACGAAAGTAATGTAATCAGGGTTAACTTTTATCAGATTTCAAAATGAAGTATTACTAATTTAATGAATAGACTAAAACTTGATTTTTAATCTCGTAGAAATTTACTTAATCTGCAGAATTACTGGTAAGTGGTCAATGTGGTCATCTATGGATTATGGCAGAGGTCGGCAAAGTGCGGCTCCAGAGTCGTATGTGGCTCTTTGGTTCCTTAAGTGGGGCTCTCGCATAAATATCCACAGGAGACTCCTCCTGTAGTACTCCTGTACTACTTATTTAGTGTAATAACAGTTTACTAAACAACCAGATTTGGGTCCCTTTTGTAATGTTTTATTTGGCTCTTTGGCTAATAAATTTGTAGACCACTATGGACTATATTACTTTGAAAAAAATCATGCTGACTCGAATCCCAAGTTTTTTTATCAGGCGATCAACATTTAAACCTAGCACGTATTTAGACTTAATACAATTATGTATTAATTTAATGTATTAAATATATCTTTTCAGGTGGATATATCAACAATCACGAAAGCCCCGGGCGAGAACGGCAAGGAGTATTTATACGCTATCACATTCACGCTAATATCTGGTAAGCTCATTGTTTACGGAATACTATAAAAACGATCACACACACGCATACGCAACACACACACGTAAATACAAACTCCCACCAAACCACTCACACACGTAATACACGCACGCGCGTACACACACACACACACACACACACACACACACACACACGCGCTTACCCACACACTAATTCCTTGTCGTATGACACGCGCTCAAAAGAAACACGATAAAGTCCCACCGCACGTTTGCAGGTAACATCCGTCGGTTCCGTCGCGTGTGCGAGGTGGTCCAGTCGGCCGTGTGTCGCGCGCCGGGCGCGGGCCGAGCGCCCGCCATACACCCGCCGTCACCGCGGGCGCAGAGACGGAACATACATCCACATGGTAATATGTTAACATGCACTCACTCTGGGTAAGGGTAATAGCTAAAGGTGGTTTGTACAGGAGTCGAATGCGTTGGAGGCAACCATAGAGTGAATTAAAAAAAAAAAAAACTTTTTTTAAGAGCTTTATCAAACAGTGACAATGTTCCTTTATAAAGTAAAATAAATTTACAGTTTAATAATGTAAATGCAAAGTACATTGTCAAAAACATAACTAGTATGAATGTTTATTAGATGATCCGTTTGAGAATTTGTTTTTTATTTATGATGGATATTCCGCTGTTGGCCCTAGCGGCCTTTACAGCCACACGCCGACAGACGTATGTGTATAAAAAGATAAATAAATAAATAAACAGGGCAAGCTAAATAAAACTGTTTAAAAACAGTTGCGTTAAATGGAACACAAGTTTAATCTATTGTCTCTGACTGTCAAATCTCTTTGCAACCTTGAAATAACCAGATTATAAAAACTTAAGCCAGGCAGTCTGTTACAGAGTGTTACGTGACAAATCGGGTTACCCTCCAATAAAAAGTTACAAATTCATAAATCGTTATATTACAAAGCATCGTTCTCGTACTCTCTAGCCGCAAACGAGATTCCCGATAGTCCGGAGACACCCCAACAGCAGTCGGACCACGACAGCGACTCCTCAGTGCTGGACACCGTCAAGAGTCCCACCAACACCAGCCACACGTCCATCGACCAGCTTGACCAGGTTATTGTAATAATACTAGCTGCCCACTTACGTCCTTTTGCTATATAATATTTGGATGTTCAAAATTGAGGGTTGGTGGTAGAAAGGTGGAAATTAAGAGTTATGTATTTTTGTTATGTAGTTTTGTATTTTTTTATGCCCAGTCATTTAAATCAATCAAAAAATGTTTGTCCAACATATAATAAAATATAATTTTGGAGTGGGTCATCCTTATTACTTAGGGGTATAAAAAATAATTTATAACCTATTCTCAGACCTACCAAATGTACGTACAAAATTTTATAAAAAATCTGGTAAGCATATAGCAACTAACACTGTGGCATGAAAATTTTACATATTATCGGAGATAATAAAAACACATCTAAAATAATTAAAGTAAACTAGTTCGATGACTAATTTTATTCGATTATTCGGATTACTTTACGGTACTCAAGTCAACTAGCAATTATAAGGAGTCTACGACACTATGTGTATCAAATCGACGTCAAGATAAGAATGAATCCCTTCCTGAGACTACAGTCTTTTATAAGCGACCGTTCACGTGTTAAATTCACAGCTGTATTCAGACCGAAACACGTGTTCGCACCTGCATTCGGCCCGGAACACGTGTTCGCACATTGTTTTCGTATTTTTAGATGAAAACATCGACTGATCTCCGACATATATATATATATATATATAGATTCCGTTATATAATATTGGTTGACGTTTGAAGAGCAATTTTTTCTAAGTGACATAATTATTCTACGTACATAGTGATGACTATGTAATTAATTACATAAAGTTTTCTTTTTCTCTTTTATGTGATTAAAAATTATATAAAATGTATTCGTTTAAGTGTTTCTATGTGTTTTTTCTTTAAAGTTCTAACGCCGCTATCATCGATATAAAAGACTAAACTAATATATAATGCTTTTAACATTAAACCCCCCTCTTTATACCATTTTATATGAAGTATAAAACTTTTGGATAAGAAAATAATGAATAGTAAAATAAAATTGTATAATTTCAGAACGGCACACATCCGCTGGGCTCTAGTTCCTCAGTGACGAGCGGATCAAGCGGATATAAAGTAAGTTTTATATTATACACTAGTACAGCATACATATATAGTAATATACTAGCGGGCCCGGCGGACGTTGCCGTGCCCAGAAAAGCACTATAACTATTCAGAAACTCGTTTAAACAACACACAAAGTTTCATGCAAACTGGTTCAGCCGTTTAGTAGTTTTGTGACAAATACACGTACAGAACAATTGTATGTTTATACGTATATAGTATATATAAATATATAGTTACATACACATATATGTAATGCTAGTTAGCTTTTTCAAACTCACTCGGTACAAGGTTGCGTTAAAATGAATAATAATAATTATTATAATTATAACAGTTGAATGTGTTAAGTTAGTGTAACTGTAGTGTGTTGTAACGGATGGTGTGTAGTATGTGATCAGTCGTGCGATTGCAGCAAGGGGTCCGCGGGAGGCGCGCCGCCGAGCCGGCCTCCGCCTCGCTCGACCACGAGATCATGCGATGCACCCGCGACCTGCCCGGTGAGTCCACACACGGACACGCAACACACGCGCAACTGCACGCTTTACGCACGAATATTACCACATACAAATGACACACACATGTGCACATTTAATATACGTATACAACCACATGCGAGTAACACACACACACACACGTGTACGCTTAACGTCGCATATAACTCGATTGATACATACATAAGTGCATTCTTAATATAAGTATAATAACCACACGCGAGTGATACACACTAATGCACATCTAATGTATGGATATAACCAAACACACGCACGCATACCGTACACGTGTCAGCTAAGACGTACGCTTCTGCAATAAACTCTACTTTATTCTACAATACGTATGCATATATAATATCGCATGTATAAAATTTAAATTACAAAAATGAATGTGGATTTGGAATTTTGTTAATAATTAATATGGTCACAATTACCAGGTACTCACACAAAGCGATCGTCCTCCGAGTGCAGGGACGCGGGCTCCCCTCGCCGGCCCTCCTCCCGGGACACCTCGCTGAAGGACGAGCTGAGGAGGAACAACTCGCTGCGGGAGAACAGACGGGACACGCTCACGCCGGCCACCTCCATCGCGTGATCAGAGACCCACTGTCACGTATGTCACGGTCCCGTACACTAAATTATGAAGTCAACTGTATCGTTGTAAGCTCCGTTTGTATCGCCATCTTTGTCACTGATAAATATAACCAGGGTATTTCCGTAGCTATCCAAAAAGCTCTGGTTCAGTTGTATGGCACGGAACAGTTATCGAAGGAGTAGGTGGAATGTTGTTGTGAACGAGTAGCTTTTTACCAACCCGCTGCATATATCCAATGCTGTACCCCGTTGGTTGTGTTAATGAGTCTATGTTTTTCACTTCAAGTGCAAATGAAGTGTCTCGCGAAAGGACTTTCTGAATTGAAATGATTTTATGTCCTGTTTAGTTACAGAGTGTACTACTTTATGAAGAGTGTACTACTTTTTAAGGAGTGCACTACTTGACGAAGAGGTGTTACTACTTTATGAAGAGTGTACTACTCTATGAAGAGTGTACTACTTTATGAAGAGTACTACTTTTTAAGGAGTGTACTACTTTATGAAAAGTGCGCTACTTTATGAAGAGTACTTCAAGAAGAGTGTACTACTTTTTAATGAGTGCAGTACTTTTTGAAGAGTGCATTACTTTATAAGGAGTGCATTACTTTACACCTAATATAGTTCAATTAGTACGTAATCGCAAATTGAGTTGCAGAATTGTGTGGTGAACGTAGAAAAGTTGGTACAGTCTGAGATAATTTACAAATATTATTATTGCACGAAAAGCACCATCGACCTTTAAGTCGGAAGGGCGTTACTGCATTACAATCTACTTTATGACAGTCTTCTAGTAGACTTGTAAATGGGTCGCTAATGTGAATACTGTAATCGAAATAAGACCAATTCAGGCGATAATAAATTTATTAGATTGTACCCACTCTTTCAAATGTAATGTTCCATAGACGAATTGTCAACACACACACACACAGAGGCGCTCCCCAGACGCGATTACTCACACTTGAGACTTGTATTTACCGTCTATGCCAAACTACTATAATACAACTTTCGGCGAATTTAAAAAGAGAAAACAAAATGGCAGCCGGGCGCCATTTTGTAAAGCCCAGACGTTTTTATAAAAGCAAAGGACTCACACAGCTGTACCTAGTAGCTTAATTATTACGTGTTTAATTTAAATTAAAATTAAAGGATCTCACACTTTAAAGTTCACAGATTAGCCGGAACAGTCAGATAGGCAGACATACAAAAATAGTAAAAAAAAAATATTTACTATAAGTACCTACCGTATATACATACATAATTTTGCATTTATTGAAAAGCGGTTATATTAATATTACAAACAGAATATTATTAACTATTATAACGGTTATTTTAATATAAAAAATAGACACCCTCTCCTTTTGTTTAGTTATATAGATATGTTTAATTCCTGATACATTTTTATATCTATTTTTTTTCTTTAATATTAGTTACTTTTAATTGATATGTACTGTAATTATTATTTATTGTAATTATGTGTCAAATATTAACAATCATCTAAACATACGCAGTTGTCGGTCTTATTCCCTTCCAAAACAAAAGTGTGTTAAAAATATAAGTTCGCAAGTTTATAACCCTAAAGTTAGTTAATTATATTAAATTAATAATGTATTACGTTAATGTTTTTCCCTTTAACAAAAAAAAATACCTTAATATTTACTGCTATACTTTAAAAACCCTTAGCGACGCAATCAAATGAGGTTTCTGGGCCCAAGAATATCAAGGCCCTTTGTCGGCTACAAAACGGCACAGGTTGTAATTTGATAAAGTCGATCCGCCTCCAACACGGACCTTTCTTTGACGAAGAACCCACGCAGTTCTTGTTCTATTTCCGGTAAGAAAAAAATATGGATGCGGTAATGTTTTTATTTTTTTATTTTGTTTAAATGATTTATAAATGGATCGGTTATTAGTCGCAAGGATCTCTAGACACCAAGACATATCGGTTATTAGTTGCAAGGATCTCTATATCGAAAACAATTATGAATTAGACACCAATTTATTTCTTATTACTAGCTAACCCAAACATCCTTTTGCCATATAGCTGATTGAATTATAAAATAGAGGTTGGTGATAGAAGGGTGAAAATTAAGGGTTGTATAAAAATAATGAAAAATTATTTATTCCCCAAAGAGAAAAAATATATATTTGTAGACGGCCACCCTCATCACTTACGGGTATGAAATATAGTTTAGACCTACCGATAGTAAATATAAAATGTAACAAAATTCAGATAAGCCGTTGCGGAGGAGTTTGGCATCTAACACTGTGACACGAGAATTTAAATATAATAGATTTATTTATTTCATAGTAAACACTTTATTATTTATTTCTTTCACAGTGAACAGTAAACACTTATTCTATTACAATATTTACCCTACCCTGCTTATCGCTGTTAGGCGATATTTCAATTGAGAATGTCTATGCCAGGCGGAAAACAGAGTTGGCATTTGTTAGTGCGAAAGCCTTAAGCATAAATTTACTTTTTCAGTATGCATTTAATCACTAAAGTAACAGAAATTGTTATGCAGAATTCCTGCAACAATAAAACTCGATCTTAAATTGCTCCAAGGTAAAGTTTGCCGATCTTGGCCAGCGTGGTGGATTATCGCATTAAACCCTCTAAGTATGGTGAGTGGGGATCGAAGCCCAGCAGTAGGACTATTAATGTAAGGCCGCTTCGACCCAAAATGCCATATCCATTTTTATTACTCACGTTTCGTCATAGACCGTCCGGACCGAAATTATAAAGGTTTAATTAAATCGACATTAATCCCGAAGAATTTGAGAAGACATCGCATTATGGACGTCGTTGCTGTCATTATGTTGTTACTAGAATTTGTAGAAGGATTTGAGGCATTCCTGTTGGAATTTACGGATTAATGTCATTTTGAATGGATACATTTTTATAGCTGTGCATGTATTGGCTGTCAATAAGTTATCACGTGTATTGTGATCGATTCGGGTATGCAGTGTGTGTATTTGGGATCGATTACACATATATTTTATAACACAGTGTGGAATAAACTCGCACTTTACGCACGGTCGCGTCCGTTCGCGGGTTTATATCACACAGTGCTATAAAATAATATACGATA
>DWPQ01002214.1:0-10948 GCA_018251795.1 Perichares adela | reverse complement strand
CATTACGAGTCAAGGGAATCGTGATACGCGGGAAAAACTTTGCGACATACTGATGTCCACGTGGGCAGAACCGCAGACACAGCCATTCAGTAATAACTTACCATCATCCGTTCCTGTTGTTAAAATATCTTCATATACCTACTACGTAATATAAGCGAATCACATTTAAAATGCAATTATAACTTCATTTTGTAGTTCAATTATTTTTATAAAATTTCGCACCATATCCGAATTTACTCATTCCAAGAATGTAATTTCGTCGCCTGCAATAATTTTATACCTGCAATAAACTATCTGGGCCAGCATCTGTCCCTTTCTGGTAAAAGTATTGGAAAAGGACACACGATCGAGTTACTTGATTGATGTCTGAATATATTTTTGGGGTTCCGAAGAATGTTTATGATAGTTTTAGAAATTTGTAGATTTTATGTGACATGCTAGGTAGAGTCACTGATATAGTTTACGCTAGCTATGTATATGAAATGACGTCACATGCTTTTGAAACCTGAAAATCTAGGTATGCTAGTTTTTTTCTTCGTGGTAGCTCTATATCTAATGTTTTCTTTTATCCAAAGGAAAGAACTCTGTATGTATTATGTATTTTACATGTTATATATTTGATGAAAGTAATTTTGTACATAGACAGGTAAGTACTACTTATTTCTAGCAGTAATCTAGAAAACCCAGGAAGTCCTAGAAAGTGAGAAATAATGTAAAAGAACGAATTTAGTTAAAATTGGTAATTAAAATTAATATGTACTTAAATAATAGTTGTATTACAAATAAATGAATTACTCAAATGTACTTAAAAAAAACTTTTAATTTTTTTAACCAAAAGTAAAAATGTTTTTCACAAACGGAACCCATATTCTATTTATAGGTTTCGAACTTTAACGAGTCTATTCAAAGGTATGGATAAAAACATAATGGATTTGCTTGAAACGGAATGCTATTGTAGTAGCGAGGAATTCGCCGGCCGTCCCGCCAATAACTCTACTCCTGACCGACTGTAAATATTTCACTTATTTAATTATCTGTTGAAACTACAATACTAATAATGATATTTAAATAAAATTGGTATTTTTTATCCAGGTACACTTGTAACTCCAAAATATTTTCAAACGTATGTAAAAAAAATGTAATCATTACTTACTTTGGTGACGAAAAAGAAGGTGAAGAAATAGTAAAGAACGGAAAACGAACGAACGAACGAACGAGAACGGTTCTCTAGAATGTTCTCGATGCTGTGTGATGTCTACTACCAATACCGGGTATTATTGAGATTATCATTGGTATATGTTTAAATAAGGAATCTTATTCTCATCGAATTCTAAATATAAAAAAAGAAAAACAACTAGGAAGTCGTTACTAAAAGACTGTTGTATGGCTTCCTCGTGTGCCTTCTAAGAAGCCGGTGTAGTTTCTTAACTCTATAGAATATTGTTAATTATTTACATTAAGTACTGTAGTATTTTATGTAACTTATTTTATAGCATATATAACGTATTTTTTGTTTTTATGTGTATTCCAGACTTATTCTGAGGTAGAGGATGTAAAGGAATTAGGGTTAAAATTATACAACGCCGTTCTGCATATAAACAAACTTAAATTTATTCTTTGAGATAACAAATTATCTTTTAAAAATACAACTCTATCAGATTTTTTCGTAGATTTTTTTAGAACATCTAAAATAAATTATTTAACTATTTGTTCCTATGGCAGCAAGTATTCTTTATCCGTGATGGGCAATGTGTATTTTCGCGAAAGTTTTTTAACTATTAATTTTATAAGTCTTTGAATCGATCGTCACCAACCATGGAGGTTTAAACCAAAGGTTGGCTTAAATCTATAAGTTATCAACACTTTAAATGACATGGAGACGCAATTTATCTGGTAACAACGATTCGTTTATTGATAAATGTAAAAGACAAATTAATAATGTAACAGTAATATTCCTGTGTTTTTTAAATTATAAAGGTTTTTTTGACCTGCAATCTATTTAGTACCAAGGCATATGTTGGCCCGGGCTTGAAAATTGAAAATTTTTTGATATCTAACTAATTACTGAGCCTAAAATTCCGTTTGTACCGCCTTTTGTACTGTCTCGTGTATATTACCCAACTTCAGTCTTTGTATGTAAATAAAGAGTATTCTATCTATATCTATCTATCTAAATTTTGTATCCAAAATGTAAATACAAAATATCTACCTATTCAGAAATATTTGATTATTTTAATGATGCGTACATATTAATGTTACACCTGACTCCGAATTCTTCTAGGAACAGATTATGTTCGGACCGGAAATAATCGAGGCATTCGTTCATTCGGCCTTGTCCAAAGCTTCTTTACTTTCGTTCGGTAACCCGTTTCTAATTTGAGTTTGGGATTTCGGGGTTCACTTTCATAAGAATGTTTTTATCCTTGTATAGCCACGCGTTTGGTTCACGATAGCCGATACACAGGGTGCAGGAAATTTTAACTTTATCTTTACCCAGAAATCATCAAGTTGATGAACATCACGCTTTGCGAACAATGTAATATAATTTCGTATTATCAGACAGGTGTAGAAAAAGTGGTAGGTGAAGGAAAATAAATGGTGGCAAAAAAAGAAAACAGTCTTAAAAAACCAAAATTAACTCTGACATTATTAGGTGCAGTAAAATGGTGTTAGAACAAATTCAAAATCATTTATTCATTTTTATTATTGATACACTGCACGTATAATTTCTTTTTGCTTTTACAAAAGAAAACAAAAATCTAAAAAAGAACTCTTCCTGCATAGATTGCAAAATAGACATTATGGCCCAGTCGTACCAACCTAATCATTACAAACTCAATATACTCTTAATATCGTCAAAGCTAGTAATTAATTAAAAAACACATTGCAATAACCATGTCGGTATTACGCTGTTTATTTAGCGGTTTTATTTGACAATTAACCAGTTGACAGCTGACACCAAACGTCTTGTGGACGCGTGTAGCGCGAACCAGAGCGTGTTGCGCTCTGCTGGAGCCCAAATGTAACAGAATAGCGACCATTAGGCTCCGATAAACATGTGGGTTGATGACCTTTGACCATAGACTTATTATATTAGAGTAGAGGAACCAGTCTAAAAATGTATCCACCCAAAAGTATATATAGCAAATAAGGTGCCCTGTTTATCTCTCTCTTTTTTGCATGTATTAGACAAAGACAAGTACGCGTCATCTTCTCTCTCTTTCGGTTTGTTGGACATTCGCACTCGCACGCAGGCACATGGCTTCCCTACTCTATGTACTATCTCTATGGTTGATGCCCTTTGATAGCTTCATAAATCTGTATACGTATCCACGCAATAATGTTGCAATTATGAAATCAGAAGGAATAAAAATTAAATCTAAAATACTAAGGCTGAGATCAACCTCTATATAGCGTACTTTGATATATATCTCAAACAACAGTTTCAAGTTAAGTTTAATTGTTTCTGATGGATATCCTGCTATTGGCCTTAGCGGCCTTTACATCTTCACGCGGACGGAAAGGCGACCATGGAATGCTCAGCCAGACAAGAACTAAAACTAGCGAACTAGGTGAAACCTTTTCGAACAATAGGGGCTGCGAGCGTCCTAAGCGCACCGCCTGTAGGGATAGAACCTCGGATTGGGAATCGAGTCAAGAAGGTTTACTTTAAGTAACATTGCTTTAACTCAGCCTAAGCTTGAGTGTATACTTGATATTTGGCAAGAAGTACGTAGCAAGTAAAGGGCACTATGAATTTTACGAAATTCCTCTTATTTCGACACGTATACTTTGAAAAAGTAATGTAAGTATTCGAATTCAAACCCAGACTTCCCGTTGTACGACCAACATTCAAACCACTAGGCTATCGCTATTATAATTTATTTGTGTTACGCATTAATAGAAGTAGCTCGGTTTCCGTGTGGGTGAGCAGGTTTCGCTGCGAATCGTAACCTCGCCGCGACACTTTGAATCACAGACCACATTGTTTTAGAAGACGTATCGTATTTAGAACGTTAAATGATTCAAATATATACTAATACTAGATGAGCCCGCCAACGTTGTTTCGCCATATAAAAGTTGGTGTAAAGTTGGGTTGGTGATAGAAAGGTGAAAATTGGGAGTTCTATGGATGTTTTGGTGCCACATCGTAAAAAAATATTAAGAAAAAATTGTCCATAAAATAAAATAAAATATGTTGGGCGTGGGCCCCCCTTATAACTTAGGGTTATAAAAAATAGTTTACAACCTATTCTCAGACCCACCGAATATACATATAAAATTTCATGATAATCGGTCAAGCCGTTTCACAGGAGTTTGGCAACTAACATTGTGATACGAGAATTTTATGTACATTATAAAATAATAATTAATAATAATTGTATATAGATTATAAAGAGGAAAGATTTCCTTGTTTATTTGTACTGAATAAGCCCCGAAACTACAGGACCGATTTGAAAAATTATTTTTCAATTATAAGCCGACATTATCCGTGATGAACATAGGCTACTTTTTAGCGCGAAAAAATGCTTCGGGAAATCGGCAAACAGTTACAAATAATTAAGATAACAAAACGATTAAATACAACGATAGGTGACTTGCTAACCGATCGTCACTACACTTATAAGGGAGTCGGTTAGTAAAAAATATATAGGTAGCTATTAATAGTGTATCGGCGAACTTCGTTCCGTGTAACAGTCAATACATGTTCAGATTTAGGATTCAGTTCAATTTTTTACTATTTATAGTATAAGAAAACAATACGTTGGGTTGCGGGAGTTTGTTTGGACGTTGTTAAAACGCGTTAATCTCAGGGAATACTAGTTTGAATTGAAAAAATATTTTTGTCCTGGATAATCCATTTACCGAGGAAGGCTATTGGCTATATAACATAACGCTATGACCAATAGGAGTTGAGCATTAATACGAAATGTTACAGAATGTAAAATCAAATGAAACTAGCTACATTGTGTCGCGCGCCTGTCGACTCTACAATTGAAAAAAACCCGTATCTCTGATGCTCTACTACGCGTGCGAAGCCGATGTGGGTTTCTAGTATTATATGGTTATATTTAGCTGTGCTCCAAGCCTTGCCCACGTAGAAAACAATGCGTCGCAAAGTTTTTCACGCGTAAATCCGAATCCTGCGGGATTTCCAAGATAAAATGTAGCCTAAATTACTCTTTATTACATTAGCTATCTTTCAGTAAAAGTCCCGTCTAAATCAATTCGGCCGTTCCAGAGATTACCCGGAACAGTCAGAAAGACAGATAGACAGACAAACAGACAAGAATTTTAAAAACTGTTGTTTTTGTATATGTACCGTGTATACATACGTACGTGTAAGCATTTAGTAAAAAGCGGTTATTTTAATATTACAAACAGACACTTCAATTTTACTTACTTGTATAGTTTCCGCTGTTTTTGTGTAAAATGGTGTTGATACAATTACTCAATAAATAAGTATATTTAATTTGTGTTTTTCTGGGCTATCCTTATACACTTAGCACACAAGGCGAACCAGGATTCGAATCTGGAACCTTCTTACCTGATGGTTCGTGTTTGCTCATCAAATTATAAAGTTTATATAAAAAATGAATGAATTCGGCAGAGTTTTTTCGAATTTATAATATTAACTAGCAGTGCCCCCGCGGCTTCGCCCGCGTGGAAAGCTCCCGACAGGCGAAATTTTTTAACATTAATCGTTATATTTGAGTCAACTGACATAAAATCGTAATGCACTATTGTCTATAACCTTCTCAAAGTATTGCACTATCTTTTAGTAAAACCCGGACAAAAATCCGTTCAGTACATTTTGAGAAAAAGGGGCACAATATGAGGGGACTTTGTTTTATAATAAGCAGAGATATGGATAACATACCGGCCGGTAATCCAATTTCTTGCTTAGCCGTTTCATACAGTTTCGCTTGCATGTTTGCTTGCGCGAAGAAAGATGATGCTGTGATTTGAGGAACTTGAAGGATTTCAGGAGCCGCTGGTTGACTTGGAGTTTCTTGTTTGATCACTGATTCTTGTTGATGCTGAACATAAAAGAGAAGAAAGATAAAGAAGAGAAGAAAGAAGAAGAAAGGAGAAACTAGGCGTGAAATCTATAAACCGTGCTTAGACTTAGCTTAAGACTTGCTTTGGTTTGCAGTATTTACAACAATTTTTGTGCTGTTCGTGTACGCTAGTAAAGCGTAAGGTTTTCATAATCTCACCCTAAGCTTAGTCTGAGTCAAAGTAAATCAAGTCATGAGGTTTCATGAATTCGGGTTGAGTTTTTACTCTCCTACAATTTTTAGAACTTGGGTACTTATTAAAAATTATTTTTAGCATCGGTGATAGAAAACTTTATAAGGAAATCTGCCAATTAGGCACTTCTACATGCTCTTGAAGCTATCTGAAATCGGAGAATCTACATTTGAGCAGCATGCTGAAGTATGGATTATAAACCTCATATTGTGAGACTATACTCGAACCTAGCTATGGTATTGTTATAGGGTGTGATATTAAGGTATTAATTTGTTTTTAAATTAATTAATTAAGGCTTTATGTGTCCATATACCAATCTATTGGACGCTCTTATAAAATATTTATGCGTCAAAATGATAACATGATTAGGGGTGTGCGAATAGTATTCGATACGAATAATTCACCGATTCGAACTAATCGCACATCCCTGCTTAGAATTTATAAAGCCATGCGCCTACCTTTACTTCCGCCACAGGATACGTTGGGGGTGGCGCCGCAGCATGGGCGGGCGTATCGTCAGGAATCTCACTGTAATAAACATATATTGAAAGTGCTAGACGCAATAAAATTAATAAAGGCTATCCGCGATTTCGCTTTTAACTTTAACGCTGGTTTAAGTAAAACCAACTCCCGTAGCAATATGGTGAGGGGCATTTACATTTACATATCTGTTATACTAATAGACCCGGCTGACTTTATCCCGCCCGGAAAAGCAGCTACTGGACCAGGGCAATGTTTTTTAGAACATTGTTTTTATGTATCTCCTAAAAATTAAATTACTAGCATAACTAAAGAAAAAAAATTGGATTTATCTTTTAAAGTAGCGTATTTTCATTCCCAAGATCAATATCCTCTATATGCGTTCCGTGGATATTTGTGCTAGAGCTGCACTTAAGGAGCCAAAGAGCCACAGTCTACTCTAGAGCCGCACTTTGTCGACCACTGGTCTTTATTTTTTTTTTTTTGGTATCGACGGGAAATCTTCAAAAAATACCCGACCTCCTTATGTGGTATTTTTACCCACTAAAACCCCCTTGGCGTTCATCCAGCGCATATGAAGACTAGTGGTTTATTTACCTATTTACTGCTAATGAGCAAATAATAAAACATACCTAGTCAATACCGCAGCAGGCAGTACCAATGGTTGTGGAGGCATACATATCTGTGGTGCTGCTTTATTCAGATAAATTATATTAAATATTGACAACAAGCCAGTTTGAGATACCACATGGAGCAGCGGCATTGTAGGTAACATTTCATTTTCACCTGTAAAATAAGTAATAAACGGATATTAATATCATCAGAACTTATAATAAATAGAAAACTTATCTAAGAAAATAATAATAATAAAAATCAAATGTTAAAGGATTTTATTCCAATAAGATAACAATAAAATCGTCTGCCGTAGCGTAAACTCTGTAAATATGTAAATATTAGTCCCAACGATTTTACATATTTTAATTTAAAGTTTTTAGTTTCTAATTTTTATCGTGTACTACTACTACTACTACTACTACTACTAGTCAAGCCCTGTCGTTTGATACCTATATTCACGGAGTTGAGACAAAATAAATGTTATCCACCATTTACTACCGGCGGGTATCTTGGATTTACAACAATACAAATTGTATTAAATAAATTATATTGTCCTCAAAACCAAAGGTGTGAACAAAGTTTCATATCTATCGGTCAACAGGAAACGGTATAAACTTCAATCACTAAATTTGACCCAAAGAGACAAATAAATGAATAAACAAAAAAAAGGGCAAGTTAAATAGAACCGTTTAATAACTTGCATTAAATCTTACCCCAAGGCAGCTGGTAAATGGCGCAAGTGTCAATAGATATACCAACAGGATAATTTTCTTGATTTTTATCCGTTAATGGAAGTTCAGGCCTTGCTTCATCACTCTAAAAAAAGCCATTAATAAAATTAGATAACTAACTATCAATATACACAAATAAAATATTGTTAGTCACAACTAAATAAATTCATACTTGACACCACTGTAGCCAACTCGCTCCATCAGCTGATCCTAGTGTAGCAATTTCCATGCTGTTAGACGAAGATGACAGGATCATGTTCCTAAAACAGATATTAGGTAAATACCTAATATAGCTTAAGAATAGAAGAACCTACAAGATGAATAGAGAATGAACTGCGACTTTACTTTTTAGATTTTGCTAGGGACTCCATCTGCAAGAGTTATCACTCTTGTAAGACTGTGTTGTGTTGACTGTAAGAGCTGTAAAAGAGTTATTACTCTTGTAGTTACTTACAGCTCTTAAAGTCCAGAGGAACTAGGTTTAGTTCCTCATGAACCTTTAGTACCTAAACATTCTCATTTTTCTCGAAAACATATGAGAGTATGACAAGATGAATTTAGTCATATTTTACAGATTGATAGGTAATTCCGATTGACAGAATTAGAATATTGGAATTAGGTTAATTTTTACACACAACATTTTAAGCTTATAGTCATTCTACTTAACATTGAAAATCACATAGAATCAGGTATTAGTAGGGTTTCATGACGTTCATACAAAGAGAACAGTACTGAAAAACCTATTGAAATAGGGATGATCCCTATACAGCAAATACTCCTAAGATTTTTTCAAATTATGTTTACTTTCATCTTCATATAGCTTAGTAATATCATAACAAGTATAGATAAATAATATTTACGCTTACCATTGAGTGATTCCTTGCAGATAGTAATACCAAGGTCTGTTAGATCCCAAACTGTAGCAAATGTCTTCATAATTGTAACATGCAGGCTGACCTCCTTTTGGTGTATTAACTATTGTTATGGCTGCAGAAGTATACATATTAGATTAATCGGCAATACAAGTCAAGTATTTCAGTAAATTGACAAAATTTTGTGTAGCTCATACAAAATGTTTGTGAACACACCACAACTACTACTAAATTAAAGTTCCAAACGTTTGACTTATTAAGCACTTTCAAAGTTTTGTCTACTTTGGACAGACTCACTGGTTACTAAATGTAATTTTTTGCAAATTCTTCAACTTGGAATGTTTTCTACACTTTCACATGAAAAGCAACCACGCCTTGTAGTTGAAGCAATAAATAAGATATCGAAGACAGCTTGACAACCGCCAACAACTGTTACGGAAGGGCTTCATTCAAAGCATAGAAGTTGTTATGAAATGTTCCCATTATTATTATACCATTATTTAACTAAGTCATTCCATAACCCGTAAGAGTAAGGTATAAGTAATTCCAAAGACTGACACAAACCATCAAACATCTTTTCAGAACATGTAGATGAACTTGGTATGTATTATGTTATTTTTATGTATGTTTTAGTTTTATTTTATACAGAAATACTTATGTATTTTATATAAAGTATTTCTTTTGTTATGTTTAACACCTGCCACACATTTTCTGTACCAAACCAGGGTAGACTGGTAGATAATGCCATTAGGCATTAAGTTTGCCCTTTTGTTCGCTCATTTATGAGGTGACAATAAATAAATAAATAAATAAATGAATAAATACCTGGTCGACTTTCATCAGAAGCATTCTTGAACACCACAGCAAACTGGTATGTTGATATCCAGTATATAGCAAGTGCCTCTACTGGTGCCCCATCAAACAACTTGGGTGACGGTACAGTTTTCATAGGTGACAAGTCTGGTTTGAATTGGCAGAGAGTGCCATCACTGTTGCCTGTTACCAACTGCTTGCCTTTAGGACTCCAGCATAGACATCTGAAAACATTTCCTTTCAATTTATACATTTCGTTAACTATACTTAACGAGACTCGAAGAACCAAGTCATTTTCTCTCATTATGGACAAGGGTTTACTTCATGGACTATGCAAATTCCATGATTATTGTTCTTTTTCCTTAGATTATACTAATATAACTACAACTTTATTTGAAGTACATCGCCTAGTTAAAAGACAAAAAAAAAATTGTTTCAAAATAATAAAATGTACCTTGCTGTAGTTTGTAACTTCTTCATCTGCATGGTGTTAATTTGACAGACAAGAAGAGTGCCATCAAAGAACACAACAGCAATTGCCTCCGGTATGCATGGATTCCACTGGAGTACTGATACATATGTTCCTGGATTGACTTCACAGTTTAGCGTCCCTGATGGAACCACAACCTGAAATTGTAAACATAAAACTGGTAAAGAAAAATTGAAAAGTATTTCCAATGAATACATAATCGGAGTATAAAATCCTATTACACACATACATATAGCATCTATCTATATATATAAAATTCTTGTGTCACAGTGTTAATTGCCATACTCCTCTGAAACAGCTGGACTAATTGTTATGAAATTTTGGTATGTATATTCGATAGGTCTGAGAATAGGTTGTAAACTATTTTTAATACCCCTTAACTTATGAGGGGAGCCCATACTCAAAACATTTTTTAAATTTTATAGTCAAATTTAATTAAATATTTTTTTATGATGTAGCACCAAAAAATATGTACAACCTCTATTTTTCACCTTTCTATAACCAATCCCTATTTTTTAAGGCTACCTTTTTTATGGAGAAACAATATTGGCGGGGTCAGCTAGTTTATTTTTTACATTTTTATATGATCTATAGTTCAGTTGATCCTGTATTTGTTTGCAAAAGAACAGATTCCATGTGATTCCTTACCAGGCACACATTTATATCACCCATAAATGTTTGTTTCGGTTATG
>DWPQ01002213.1:0-10948 GCA_018251795.1 Perichares adela | reverse complement strand
AAACCAAACAAAAATCCATTCAGTAGATTTTGAGAAAAAGGGGACATACATGAGGGGACTTTGTTTTATAATAAGTATAGATACATCTGTTACCCTTGTACCTTGTTGTTAGCTTTTATGTGTCACAATTATAATGAATTTGATAAATGGGTTTTATTTACATCTCTATGTTCTCTTCTCTATATATAAAATTCTTGTGTGTGTCTTAGTGTTAGTTGCCATACTCCTCTGAAACGGCTTGATTGATTATTATGATATTCTTTGTGCATAATTAGTAGGTCTGAGTATAAGTTGTAAACAATTTTTTACATTAATTTTTTATTTTTTTGGACAATTTTTTTATGATGTGGCAATAAAAAATACGTAAGACTCTGAATTTTCCCCCTTCCATCACCAACCCCAATTTTGTACAAATAATTGGCAAGACAAATTAAAAAAAATAATAAATGTGTAAAATTCTGAGGGATTTGATACCAAACTTTTGTCTATCTTTGAGTGGAAATACATTAATCATACACACATCTTATAATGTGTGTGTTTGTGTTTGTTGGTGTAAGTGATCTTCATTTGAGGCTAAGCCAATCTGAACCTACACATGATGTCCTTCTGAACTATAGCAAAGGCTATAGTGTGAAGTCCCTTCTTTGAAAGTCACTGTGCTCTGTACCAGCCTGATTAATACTGATTTGACCTGTTGGGCCTGGCTACCTTACTTATTTTATTACCCTCCTTCTTAATTCCTATCTACTGTAAAATGTTTTTTACTTTGTTTGGGTGCCAGTAATAAGTGGGCTTCATGCTAGTCTGGGCCGACAACACCAGGCAAGGATATTGTTGTTGATATGAGTAAATAATTTGACTATGTACTTTGCCCAGAGAAAAAGTAAATATTATTTATTTGTACATCTGTCACAGTAGTGATTACATAGAAGATTTGCTAGTTAAGATAAAGGAGTTGAAGATGCTTGCTGTTCAATTCATTGAATAAACAGTGTTCAGCAAAAAAAATCTTAAACATTGAACCAATATCTATGTTATTTTATTTTCAGGCCAAATATCCCATCCAAAATATGTAGTTACAGTACAGAGCACTTGAAGATGTTTACAATAGCCGCGGTCTGGAGATCCATTTGACACAGTAACAGACATATATGATAAATGGACTGCACCTAGGTACGGACGGCGACAATGGCTTCACTCACCAGTTTACACCAAAACATACAGCAGAGCTCAATAGATAGCTACGGTCCGAAACAAACTACAATTGATCTGGTCGGCGGCATACTCTGCAAAATATGCCGACTGACGTTTGCAACTAAACAAAGCTACGACAGCCATTACCGTAGCCACGGCGCTTCCACGGAGATCATTTACACATGCAACATTTGTTATAAGGAGATAACTGGTTACCCGAGCTTCCGTGGTCATTGTTATACGAGTCATGTGATTAAGGAACGATTCCAGTAAGTGCACTTATGCAATTACCTGTTTAATTTATACAAAATCATATAAGGATACAATAAAGAACTTAAGGTTCAGGAACTTAAGCAAACACTTATATATACAAATAGTATTTTCATGTAAATTTATCATTGTTTTCAGATGCGAACATTGCTTGAAACAATTTTCAAAAATCAGTAACCTCAAGGACCATGTTAACAAAATACATAAGTTCAAATGCCCTACGTGCAGAAAAGAGTAAGTTTTGCTATAATACTATGTTATTTGGAACATTTATTTTTATTTTTCTTCAGCGTCTTTACTGAATGTATGCTGTAGGATTGAAAGAGTTGGTATTGCAAGGTTCCTGATTATTTTAATACTTTCAGAAGAAAATGGTTTCTTGTTTTTAGTAATTACTACTTAATAATAGTAATATTAAATATAAATATAGACAACAAATAATTATTTTAGGTTCCCCAGTAAGAAAGAAATGCTGCTACACCGAATCATCCACAAGAGCCTGGACTATCCTCCATATAATTGCAACACTTGTAAAATTGAAATTGATACAGCCGATGAGTGCAAAGAACATGTAGAGAAGCACTTGAAATTTCTGTACACCTGTCCTATTTGCAACGACAACATAACGGACAAGGAGAATGCCGCTGATCACATGAAGAAACATTTCGGCAACGTACTTAGCGAAGACAAAGATAAGGAAACTGCCCAGTCAACAGAGGACCCATCTGAAGAATACAGCGGTATAATGTGCCAGTTCTGTTCCTTAATACTCGGAGACAGAGTGAAATTTGACGCCCATTTCTCTTGCAAGCATGGCGACGAAGACATAGTCTACATGTGCGTGGAGTGTGGGAAAAGCTTTGAAAAATATTCCGTATTCAAAAATCACTGCAACGATCATATTTTAAGGAATAGATACAAGTTAGTATGCTTTATGATTTGAATATTTTAACGCATGTATCAATTACTGAAACAATCTTCACAGAATAACTTGGGACTAATCTATATCCATCATTACAAACCACAGTCGTCCTATTGCTGAGTTCGAGTTTCCCTTTTACATTAACAGGATTTAACAACAGTCCATCACACTGACATAGTTTGGATAGACAGATTTTATTCTTCAATTGCATTTCATAATAGTTTTTTCTGCATGCCAGTTTAGCTCAAAGCAGGTACCGTATGAAGCCTGGCGGGAGATCTCCCTTTGCTACACCATATTTACCGAAATAGGACATAGGCCTCACTTAACTGGCATATACATAACACCATTGGTATTAATATTGTTATTGTTGTTGTTACAGGTGTGAGATTTGCAAGAAGTCGTTTCCGCG
This sequence comes from Perichares adela, assembly GCA_018251795.1. NCBI lineage: Eukaryota > Metazoa > Arthropoda > Insecta > Lepidoptera > Hesperiidae > Perichares > Perichares adela. The sequence goes on along the minus strand of DWPQ01002213.1, from coordinate 8,150 downwards.
TCTGTCGATGCTCGCGGCGCACACGGCGGCGTGCCAGGCGGCTGGCTCGTCGCGCGGGCAGAAGGTGTTCGCGTGTCCGTCGTGCAGTCGCCGCTTCGCGAGCATGTCGCGCTGGCGGGAACACCTCCGACTGACGCACGACATCCACCGCTACCTGCCCTGTCCGCACGAGCGCTGCGATCTCACGTAAGACTACTTTGTGACACTGATATGTTTGTGAACATTATATTGCACACAAGTTATGAGATCGGTGTAGAAGTTTAATGTTGCTATTTAACGTAGCATTATATTTTTGAATACATTACATTGCGGTTGTAACATGTTCATACATTTACCAACAATATTCACATTCTATGTGGTTTTCAGTCAGTTAAGTTTTGCTAGACTAAATTATTGTCCCTCCTCCGAAGCACGTTTTGGACTCCAGAATCATCACCGACACGTTGCTAGCAAAGATGGAAGCATGATATTCATTACAAGCTCTCCAAAGATCCCAAATGTTTCAAGCATTTCACAGTTCATTCTAAGAAGTGTTAACCCAAGGAAACCATGGCGGATAAAACACCAAATGATTAAGTAATTTTTGGATTAAACCGGATTGTATGGAGCCCAGTGACCTTCAACGAGAGGGCCACAATGTACATTCTCTCACATATGGATGAATATCACAAATTATTAATGTACTTCATAGAAATTGATATTAACCTATGATTATGTTCATTGTCTGTCTTTAAAGCTTTAATATGAAATAATGGCACTGGATATTTGTATAAACAAAGATACCTAATAAACAAAATTATTTTATTACTGTTACAGCAAAGTATATAAATGAAATTATAACTTTTTACAGTTTTGACACTCCAAAACAGCTGATTATTCATCAACAGTCCCATGAGATTACGAATCAGAACTTTTGCACTCAATGCAGGTTTGTCTTCTCCAACATAGCTTCTTGCGAGCGTCATATTGACATGCACAGAAAAAAGGTCTTCTTTTGCCCTATATGCAAGCGAAATGCAAAAGACAAAAAAGTCATAATGAATCACATATCGAAACACTTCGAAGTCGTTTCGCATCTCTGCAGAATCTGTGGTAAAATTTATAACTCTAAAAAAACCTTAATCGACCACTTGAAGTCGCATAAGAAAGTAAAAAGTTACTCGTGCACGCACTGCAATAAAAGCTTTTTGAAACCATCTCACTTGGAACAGCATGTCAACACGCACACTGGCGTCAAGCCGTACAAATGTCCCATATGCGTAAAGTCTTTTTCAAACTACCCAAATTGGGTCAAGCATGTCCGCAGAATGCATCATGACGAAAGTATCTATATCAGAAATCCGATTACTGATAACACAGACGCAGACAGCATTGATAAGGAGGACTCCACAATGCAGACAGCAGCTAACGAAAAAGGTTTATTCAAATCTAATAGCGTTTTCAACAATGAAATTTATACTAATAATGAAAAAGTGAACAATAATTATCAAGTTTTGAATACAAATGAAGAAATTTCCAATTTAAATATCGAGCGGAATGTCACCGAGGTGCACCACTTAAAGAATATTGATATCAAAAAAGTAATTCATGATGATACAGTGACAAACGACAAAGGATCTGCAATGGAAATAGGGAATGATGAAAAATATGAGCCACCTAAAGAAGTTACGGAAAAAAAGTATGAGATTTTTTTTGACATTGTTGAAGGGAACCGTATAAACAGTATTAACATTGTAAATAAGACGGAGGGTATTGGGAATGGAACTCTGATGGAAACAGCAACAGATAAAGAATATGGGATAACTAAAGATACGCAAAAGGTAGATGTCGAACAAAGTTCAGTTGCAGATGAACCAATTTCAAACACACATAATTCTGATAAACCTCACAAGTGTCCTATATGTGATAAGTCATTTGCAAAATATTCTTATATGAGCAAACATGTAGGAAGAGTGCACCACATTAGGAGTATTGATATAAAAAATCTCATTATAGATCAGAAAGACGTCGACGACGAAAGTTCTGTTATGGCAGCAACGGTCAATGACGAGAATGAGATATTTACAGATAATTCAAAATGTGACAATGATGAACAAATTCCCAATACTGATAAACTCAACGTACAGATGAACTCAAATATTCTCGAATATCATGTCGATGGTGCCAAGCCGCATAAATGTCCTATTTGCGACAAGTCGTTTGCAAAATACCCGTATATGACAAAGCATGTTCGCAAAGTACACAACAAAAAGAAAATTGATATTAAAAATCCCATTACTGATCACAAAGCGTTTGCTGTTGATGAGCTTTCTGCAATGGAAACCGGGATCGATGACGACAATGAAACATCTACAGATATTATCAAAGATGATAAAAATGACCAATATCCAAATCCAGAAAATCAAAATATCGATAAACCTCATAAATGTCCTATATGCGAAAAATCATTTGCAAAATATCCATACATGACTAAACACGTTCGTAAAGTTCACAACAAAAAGATTATCGATATTAAAAATGCTGTTAATGATAATAAGGAAAGTGTTGATGAAGATATCTCTGCAATCGAAACATCGATCGATGGGGAATGTGACATGTCTATAGATAACATAAAAGATGATAACGGTGTCCAAATTCTGAATATAGACAAACTTTCAAATATAGAACATGTGACGAATATCGGTTACAAACCTTACAAATGTCCTACATGTGATAAGTCCTTTGCAAAACTTTCATATATGAGTAAACATGTCCGTACTGTACACAACAAAAAGGGCATTGAAATTAAAAATCCGAATAATGATCATAAAGTAACTGTTGACGATGACAGATCTGCAATGGATACAACGGTCGACGAAGAAAACGATATATTTACGGATCATTCAAAAGATGATAATGATGATCGAATTTCGAATACAGATCATTCTATGGATATCGACCACAAGCCCTACAAATGTCCTATGTGTGAAAAGTCATTTGCAAAAGACCGCTATTGCAGAAAGCACGTCCGTAGAGTACACTATAAGAAGGGTCTAGATATCAAGAGTCCTATCTCTGATACTTCCAAGGGTTCTGTTGTAGCAACATTGATTGAAAAAGGAAATCAAATAGTTGATTCGAAAGATTACTTGGAAAACGAAATAACTAATATACATTCTATTGCTAACATTGTTAACGATGCAGATACCACTGATTGTCTTAATGATATTGACAATGCTAATGCTAGTATCGACTTCGCAAACGTTAGGTTGGAAAACTATATTTTTAGCGAACAAAGAGACAGCCCGATGGATATTGTTCCTTCTATGCCAGATGGAAAATATTTGCTCAATGATAATAACGACGGCAATGCTACGATCGATAAACATTTGTTCAAGAATAGCAACGACGATAATGCTTCGATTAGAAAAGATATAATGTACGAAAACAAAGGAAATGCACCGATCGGAATAGAACTTATTAATGAAAATGGTGAGGCTATCACCCTCGTTGAGAAAGATTTGTTCAATTCAAATAGTAAAGAAAGCGCTACGGTTGAAAAGGATTTGTTTAGTGGTAACGGCGAGCAAAATGACAATCCCATTGATATTCTCGAATACATCGCGGAGATGCCGGAGAATAATTCGTTGTTTGTTCCTGGTAAGTTTGTTTACATTTTTTTTTATAACTGTTGTTTAGTTAGTAATGTAAATAAAAATGATTGGCAATGCGTTTTTTGTCAAAACGGATGGTAAGTCCATGAATGTTATTAACGCCAAAGGTATTACGAACGCGTTTCATTATCAGTGCGTATATCATGTTTTCGTTAAAATAATAATTATAAGTGAATTCTTAGCTACGATCTCGTCTGAGGGTATGTGGTGATCTAGTCTGGGAAAGTAAAGATTACTAAGTTAGTAAATGTCTGATCACTCTCGACTTGAACAGCAATAGGACGTCTCAAAGAGTGACGTCCATACCCGCGGCTGTTCAGAAAATATTGTCCCTAATGAAATATAGATATACTATATGGTAGAAGCAAAACATTAACGTGCTGAAGTATATCAGTGATACTAACATAAACAAATGGTTTTGAAATATAAGCTTAAATGATGAGTGAGAGGCAATAACTGTAAATTCTACTGAGTAGCGTGGTATAGTTTAAAAGAGTATTTTAACTCAAAATTGTAATATGTTGAATGTGTGGTGCCTTTCAGTGATCAGCGAGGAGGCTCTGACCGGGAGCGCGCAGCCGCCGGCGGAGGCCGTCTCGTACCCGTGCGAGTACGGGCCCGAGTTCAGCGGCGGGTTCGACGCCGCCAGCACCGCCGGCTTCATCGACCTCGACGACCACATGCTGCCGCACATCGACCCGCTGCTCACGATCAACAACCAGACGTGCGTACAGATGCCGAACTACGACTACAGCGTGCTGGAGGCGGCCGACCTCCTCGCGCTCGGCACCGAGGCGTGCGGCAAGGTGTACGCGCCCGACGCCCAGCCGTACGCCGAGTACCGCGCGGCCGGCTGGGACCCGCCCATCATCACCAAGCTCTGCGACCAATACGCCTACGGGTACGGCGAGATGCCGGAGGCCAGTAGGGTACCTATAATGAACACGGATATATTTTGAAGTTTTTACATAGTTAATAATATTTTGTATCTACATATTGTTATGGTCCGAATGGTCCCGGCGAGCGTCCCCGGACCATTCCGCCGCTCCGCACACCTACCTCAGACAGAAACGATTATGTACCTCAATTTATCCATAGGGTCTATTTTAATGTTGATATAATATACATTTATAACATATATCCCACCAAACATTAGACAAATAATGTTATAATCATATATTTCATAATAATACTACCTCATTTAGTTAAGGTTTATATTTGCTACACTTAATGTAAAGTACGGGACGTATTACGTGTCGTCTCATAAAAATATGTATTATATTGTGTACGAACACGGACGGTCGTAGCCTAGCAGACTCCCACTCGGGCACAAACTTACTGATTACAGATCAGCAATAATAATATATTTATTTAAGGTTCTCGGCAGCTTCAATGGACATCAAATAGATGGGTAGAGATGAAATATAAGCAATCTCTCTTCTATTTTCAGTTTCAGACTATTATCCGACCTTATTAGAAATGTCTTGTGGTGCGTAGGAACCCACACGAAATAGATACAATATAGTTTTAGTAGTTTACAAACCGGAGTCTACTAGAGGTACGCGGCTCGTGTTCGAGTTAGTTGCGTGAACGTGGGAGTGAACGCTTTGTCTTGTTATACTTTGTGTTTGAGACCAAAGCTGTTTGGATGTGGGAGAAGTCTCGGTGGTGAGCGACCGACGCCAGCGACGTAGAGACTTCTGACGGTTGCAATGATGATGTTGCCAATTTCACATCATATAAGTCTGCTAAATGTTAAGACGTTTATACACATATGATGTTTATACCTTTATACTAGATATTTATACCGTTTGTGATGTGATTTAATACTGCCATTTTATACTACATACATTTTTATATTGCAGAGATTTTTCAATATTTATCTATTTACAATAAACTACCTGTAAGCCCTGTTCCGGACGTAGTGCAAATTGGCAATATCGATCGTGGGTACATTTGGAGCCAGTGAAACAGTTTTAAAATAATTTTCGATGATTTCCAAAGGTTTTAGAAGTAAGACTCGTTTGGTGAACAAAGCTTTGTACATATTTGGTATCCTTTTGCGGCACTTGTAATTTGCGTTTCGTTAATGCTTGGTTATGAGTTATGCGCCACCGCCGACACGACGCATCGACACGTTCAGAGATTTTAGCGTAAGGTCTATGTGCGTGTAATCTATTTTATATTTGCATAATTAAGAAACGTATTGTTTTAAAATGACACAAATTGTAATATTCGGTTACTCGTGCATTTTATTACATTTGTAGCTTTCCAAAAAAAACCTTGAAAAACAAAAAAAAAGTAACTATAATAATAATATGTCCTAGTCGTTTTGAAAAAAGACCTAATTCGGGAATGTTTGAATGATCGGAAGTTTGAATGTATTTTTAATTCGATAGACAAATATGTTTAGGAATCGTTTCAATTGAAATTCAATTTATTTTAATTCGATTTTATAAATTTTAAAATTGACAATTAAATTATTTTCAGTGACGAAGCGGTACAAATCTAATATATAAATAGTTTATTGAAACTGAATTAATATATTTATGGCATTTTACGTAATGTAATTAATAACGGTTTTTGTATATTTGTCGTAATATTTTTTTATCTATTGTTTGTCTATCCCATTAAAACGCGAGATTAGTATGAGTGTGCGAGAGCGCGGCGACCGAGGTCGGCCGGCGGTGGTACTTGATGCATTTCTATTTCGATTCCTTTTTATTATTATTATTTTATTCAAAATTATGACGCCAAGCGTCGTAATTTTAGTGTAAGTGAATCGATAGTGCTGTGATATTTTTATGTATATTTAGTAGTCGTAAGTATAGGGAGTGTAACGTAACGAGCGAGTACAAACAAGAGCGTTATTTACGGTGAGCAAATACAACAGCGGGCGCGCCCCGTCGCTCCGTGAGTACTGCACGGGGCTCCACGGGCTGCACGGGGCTCCACGGGGCTGCACGGGGCCCGCCCGCCCATCACTTACCTACACGCATATGGATTGGACATTATTGTTATTCTCCCGTCATCTCTAGCTGACCCTCTGTGGGGCCAAGCGTTTGTTGTAATATAAAATTAATGTGTACGTCTGGTGTTGCTATACTAAATGGTGTATAAAAATTATAATAATTGTAATATAAACCCATAATAATATCCATTAGGACTTCGTCCATATGCGTACGAAAATTAATGTCGTCGGACACGTCGACGGTGTCGAGAGGAGACGATACAAATGATAAAAATAGAGATTTAATAAAAAAGAGAAAAAATAAAAATTGATAAGAAATTAACTCCGAAATATATTTTCGAGAGAGAAACTATTTACAAGTTTGCGGCGGAGGGGTCTTAGTGATAAACGTATCCAAAGACTGTAACGTATTTATAAGTTCGATGAACTTGAAACGACTGGAGGGAGAAGTCGGGGATAAAAGTCAGATGTACGGTAAACATTCGAAATAGATACGGCAAAGCATTTGAAACATTGGGCTTCGACGCTGTTCGGGATACGCGTCTCTAAAACAACATACAGGAGGAATTAGTAGGCAGATGTGCTTAAATATCAAGTCCGAAAGACGATTGGAAGACGGCAGGGTCGGTCGACGGACGCCCTGCCCAATAAATTACAAAAATATAGCGGCTCCGGTCGAACAGCGAGCGCGGGGACTCCGGCCCGTGGCACACGTCACTCTGTGAAGGGAACCCTCGCTGTTCGAGCGGACGGCGCGCGGCTTAAATTATAAATAATAAATGTTCCATATTTAATATAACTGCGCTGTGAGGCCTGTTTAGTATATTTGTGAATTCGGTGTCTAAATTATTGTTAGCGGGAAACGGAGCGGTCCCGCGGGGTGAGGCCTACAGCGCGGTCGCTGGCCGGTGGAGTCGGAGCGCGCTGCGGATTATGGAGCAATGTATTGTAAAGTTAAATTAATATCCACGTGAATCGTGTTGATAAAGTATTTATGGTCTTAAAGTGTAATGACCATACGAATTCATTGACGGGAACTTGAATTGATGTCCTTTGGATATTTGAATGTACTCCTTGATCATTAAAATGCTGGGAATTGTGTTGGAAATATTAAAATTGGAGTACCATGGTCTAAGCTAGCCACGTGTGTACGTGGGCTGTGACCGACAATGAGATATTTAAAAGGTTTGCAAAAAACAGCGTTTGATACGTTGATACCGGGAAAGTTGAAAAGACATGGCGACTAGTGCCGCGATGCCGCAGCGCGCTCCGGACTCGGCAGTACATAGTATATACTTGGTGGCGTTTACATAGGATTACATACCTCATCGTTCAATATAAATAGTACTTATTCAAAACTTCTATAATCATGATAAATTTGTACCATTTTGATGTACGTTTCGTTGCAAAGGTGGCAATTAAGACGATATTTTTTGACTGCTATAAGTTTCCTACCTCTACTGCACTCGATGACCTGTCTGCCTAATGTGTTAACTTAGAGTAATCTAGATTATATTATTATTCAT
>DWPQ01002212.1:0-10950 GCA_018251795.1 Perichares adela | reverse complement strand
TGCAACTATTAGGAGCGAAGAAATAATGGAAAATGTGAAAAATGGCGAAACAACGTTGGCGGGGTCAGCTAGTAATTTATAATTTTTTCAATCATCTGGAGATATGGTAATGTCTGATCTTTATGCTAAATACTGTTACTTTTTATTCTGTTTTTTTTTAATTTGATTACACTTTCTTGAGTAAGAATATCTGAAAGTTTGCTACTTGAGTTTGAAACATGTTAGAAGTTCTTATGTTACTGAAACAAACCATCCATGGTATAATAAATTTAACATATCACCCATTCAACTAGTTTTATGCTCAAAGTTGCTGAGAAACACTAGTCAATATTTTTAGGTCCTGGTAATCAATTTATAAATAGTACTCATTGGACTTGCAATACTGGAAATAATAGGCATTCATGTAGTTATTTTAAAAATAATTTAATATTACATATTTCCCAAATACAAAACAATCCAATATTACATGTGTAAATAAAGAGATTTGTAATTTTCTGTTTCAGGTAATTGATGGGTTTAAGGAAGAGAACTTTGAAGTGGATATTTTCGGCCCAGACATTTATGTTTCAGAAGACAAAAGCCAAGATCTAGACTTAGCACGTCTACTGGTTCATTCTACAGGTGGGGTATCTGTCGGATTTGATTACTGTATGAAATTCTTACTGTACCATCAAAAGAAAGCAGTTAATTGCATACCGTGGAATGCCGATCTGAGTTTTACTCCTGATGTTAAGATACCAGTATCATGCTACATTAAACTTAAAGATGAACCAACTGTGAAAAAGTGGACTAAGGCAATTTTAAACCCAGTCACCAATACTGCAAGTACGACAGAAGGAATTGTTCGAAATAAAATACATTTAAATACGGAGAATCAAAATGTTCTTAAACCAGATGAGGTGATCAAGGGATATCAATATGGTCAACAAATCATACCCTTTTCTGACTACGACAAGAGTATGTTGTATAAGTCAGGTGAGAAATCATTGAAGGTGTACGGTTTCACAAATGCAGAAAATATTACTTGGCATCATTTGAATGGAGAAAATTTACTGTATGTTTTCGGTAGAAAAGGTGATACAAAAGCCCAGCATGCGATCAAGTGCCTCGTTTTGTGTCTACAGGAACAAAATCTCGTTGGCGTTGTACGAAAAGTTACTAACAATAACAATGCACCGAAATTGTTTGCTTTGATGCCTATCATTGACTCTGATAATGATCTCTGCTTGTCTATGGTCGGTATGTGCTTCAAGGAAGATATTAAAAATATGTCATTCCCACCTACAAACTTAAAAAAGTACCAATGTACTGAACAACAAGTTGATGCATTCAAAGATCTTATTAAAGCTATGGATTTAATGAAAGCTTACGATGAGTTAGACAGTGAAGATACAGAGGCCTTTCCTATCGCCGAAACAGTCAGTCCAACCGTACAATATGTTCTAGATTGTATTGCATTTCGAGCCTTGAATCCTGGGAAGCCCTTACCAGAACCAAGAGAAGACATAATGAAATTATTTAAAGTTCCGCCTCTAGTAGAGAACAGATCAAGGAAGCAAATAGAAAAACTAAAAGAGTTATTTGTTTTAAAGAAAGTAGAAGTTAAGAGAAGAAATAAACAGGTTTTATTATTGCCAAATGATGAGCAGACTCAAGACCCAAATTCATCCACAAACATTGATGTAGAAATGGCTGAATTACCTAAAATAAATATTAAGAGTTTAACTAAAACAAAGGAAATTTCAAATATTGGAACTGTTGATCCAATTAAGGATTATGAAACTCTTATATCTAACGGTAAGACACTTTGTGAAGTCTCACCACTCATGACCGAAGCCATAGAAAGTTTGGCTTACACCAACATAGATGGGAAATATTCAAAAGCATTAGATTGCATAATATTTTTTAGAAAGGAATGTTTAAACTCTGATCCGTCCTGCTATAATAATTGGCTAAAAACTTTCAAAATGGACCTTTTGGAAAGGAAGAAGCATGATATTTTACAAGTAATAGAATCACAGAAATTAGACTTTATTCTCAAAAGTGAGAATGAGTCCAGTAATTTAGAGAGTGTTGATCAGGGTGATAGCCAGCTGTATGAAAATGATACCATCCCCACATTAACAGATGTATCCATAAGTACACAGGTCAAAACATTCTTTGATGACATGTAAAATGTTTTCTCAACAAGTGTCACAATATATATAGTAATTTTGTTAAATTTAAAAATTAAACTAAGTTTTCATTTCACTATTGTTTTAATTATTAAATTATCAAGTGTTAAATTAATCCTTATTAAACTTTTTTTCAGTTGTAAGAATTGTAGTTCTTTAAAAATATTGTAATATTTGAATTGAAATAAATTGCATATGAAAAAAGTTTATATATTAAAAATAAAACACTTGAAATGTGTTTGACTGAAGGAAGTACTGTTTATTTATGTATATTGTAATGTTATTATTTTTACATTTAAATTTATGGGATTAAAAAATTGTATTACCTGATTTCATTACTTATAAATAGTTATCATAGCAACATATACAATTTGTAATTACAAAAATAAACATATAAATTATTTATTGAATTTTATTTATAGGTACATAAGAAATCATAAAATTATTTCACAAAGGTACCTATTGTTAATATTAATGAAACAGACAATAGGCCTGATAGTTTAATAGTTTAACAATAAAATCTAATCTCAAATTTGCACACAATAAATTCATTTTATCTTACAATTAATTGGAATAATTTCAACCAATCACTGTACACTGCTGGTACTTATTTTATTTTGCGAATGTAGGAGCTCTAAGAATTCCTGCAGTGAAATATCTTCCTGACAATCTGTGTCCAAATCATGCTCAAGTTGCGCCTCCATGGAGTTAGCTTCAGGGCTGAGGACAATGTTATCGTCCAGAACTACGTGATTAAGTCGCGACTTAAGACTTTGCAGTATCTCTTCCAATTCCAAACACTTGTTACGTATGGATGTACCCAAGTCTGATGCAGGGTCAATGTCGTCGAGGGTTGAATTTTCAGAGAATGAATTCGCCGGTGTACGCGTCTGTGGCGGCTGGATTATATTAAACAAATGCTCTGGTATGCCGTTTCCATTCCTCAGAGCATCAGGTGATCGTGAATCGGTAAACTCCGCGAGTATTTCATCAATAATATCTTCAGCGTTTTGACGAGGATCTACGATTTCGTCAGGCGTTTCTGCACCGCCATCACTGTTTATCATCTTATTGTTCGAGTCCAGTTTCATGATTTTCACTATTTATTCAAACAAATAGCGTTTTTTTATCAAAATAAATACTATAGCAAAATCAACAAATTATCTCTTTGGTTGGAGTCAGCAGATGATTGATTAGAAAAAATTGCCATATCAAAAAAATAACAAACTATTTTGTTATGTAAACAACGATTAGGATCTCGGCGTTATGGAGGTCCATAATAATTATCAAGTTGAACTGATTAATGTCCTTAAAATTAGTAAGTACGTTTAAACGTAAGAAATTCTGCCTATTTGTGATAATATATTACATATCACTTGTCATTTTATATTATAAATATTTAATTCCTTAGTCTATGAAACTCCATATTATATTAGTTCTTTTAAATGAACGACTTACATATTGATGAATACTAAAAATTATGAAACTTATGAGCCGCGGAAATTTAAGACACCTTTTTTTTATTTTGTACGTCGACTAACCAGCAAAACTAGCTGACAGATATCTACACATACATACACAATTTTCAGGGGTACCAGTTACCACCGATGTGTTTCATACCGAAAACGAAGCTTTTTGAATTACAAAATATTTGCATTATTATTATTAGATATAAAATCCCTCAACAAATAACTTTGAATGTGCGTGTTTGGTGGATAATATGGATTTTAATAATATAAAACATTAAAAGGTTACAACTTTTTTAATATGTCTTTAAAATTATGTCGTAGAACAAAGAAGGCTAAATTAATCGATATCATAAATGCTGAAATAATCGTGCATCAATAAAGTATAGCAATACATAATGTAAGTGCACTAGTGTTGCACGATTTCTACTAAACATATATGTATACTAACTGAGGGTATTAATTTTTTTTATATTGTATTACTCTATCTGTTGTACTAAGTAAAATTAATTGTTACAAAATCTTCTCTGTGGAAAATATAAATCTAAATATGCCTCCTTCCGCAGTTTCTTTTCTATTTCTTCCATCTTCATGATCTTCAAGGCAGCTTTGCAACTGTTATGAGCGTGTGCAAAAAAGCAATCCCTCACAGACTGTAACATAAAAAAACATGTAATTTAATACATACTAATAAAAGTCGAAAAACGGCGGTTCGTGTGGCCGCATACCGTCGTGAACAGGGTTGATTCGCGTTGTGACATTGAGTCACTCACGAGTAGAGCCATTAAGGGCACTGCGCTCAGAGGACTCCGGTTACGTCAGTGGAGGTTTGTATACGCTCAAGGATGGATCGAGACTCATTACCTATGTTCGCCCTTGAACTCCCAAAAAACATAATGAAACCTTCAAAAATATTAGATTTTACTATTATATAATTCCACATTGACTTCACCTTAAACTCTGCAAGCTTCGCTCCTTGGAACTTCGCAAGACAGTGCTTGAATAATCGAGTATAATGCTTCCTACAAAGAAAGATTCTGTTTTCATACTGCCAATAATCGCCCTGCGCCGAGCATGAACAGCCGCAAGCCCCACACGCATCGAGATTATACGGTACACATTTTATCTGTGAAATTAAAGATATATTATTTGACTAGCTGCCCCAGATTTGCCGCGTAGAAATCAGTATGTCACAAAGTTATTGCAGCGTAAGTTCCGACCCCGCGAGAATTCTTTTACCGTCTGAGCTCTTTTACGTGGTTTGCCTCTTTCTAAATTGTTCAGATTATGTGTTCGTGGGTTCATCATACATTGATTGATATGAAGATATTTTTTTATTAAATTCTTAAAATCTCATCCCTCAAAATTATTTATAAAATACTAAATCGTAAATCTACAAAACTCCAATTTACTAAATTCTTTTTCCCCCAAAACTATTTCTGCGAAGCGTCTTTAGATATGCTAAAAAGATCTAGCTAGTAGGCTATTCTTTAAACTAAAATCTTAAATCAGTGTACATGTACCTCAACAGGACATCGCAAAACTTTTTTGTCAGAGAAGCAATAAGTGAACTTCATTTGCCTCTTCTTGTACTCCGGGCAGTAGTCGCATGCACTGGAATATGCAAACTTCAATCAGTCACTTAGAACCTCTGTAATTAGCTCCTTTAAATATGAGGGTTATTCAGGGTAATTAGAGCGTATTACAAAATGAAGTATAGGTACAGTATTTTGGGAATTTGAGACCGAAGTACTTACGCTGGATAATCACTAGCTTTGAAAATCCCCTTTCTCTTCGACGTGGAGTTGAATGGCGCACAGTTCTGTTTAGGACGCTTCACCGGTGATAACTCACGTGGTGGAGGCTGATACTCATGCTTAACCGTCCAACGTGGAGATATCGGACCGAAGTAACATTTGCTGTAAATCTTAAGGATGATATTTATTCGTAAATATTATGTATTAATAACTACAAATATGGTGTTTATACTTCTACTGACTAACCATGACCCTGATCATGATCATAACCCTGACATGTCATGGGCTAAACAGCCAGCACAGATCTTGTCTCATAATTCAGGTGGCATAAAGCGTAGGTACTCTACGCTTACAAATCACTATGATGTAAAGAGTTTTCAAATGAATAAGAACTTTTCTGTAAGTACCCTATGTGTGAGGTCGTAGAAAGCATCGCGTCCGTCGTCGTAAGATCCAGGTCCTCGATTCGGCACTACTTCTGGAGCGTTTCTGCGCATAAAGGGACTTAAAGTGGGGCCCTTCGTTGGTAAGACTTCACGATCAAGGCTCGTTCCGAAACATATGCGAGGGGGCTTCTTCTTTGTCACCACATACTCGAAATCTAAATAAATTAAAAAATGATGAGCCTCATTCGCTATTAACCTCTGGAAATAACAGATTGGTGTTTCGATATTCATTGGAGTCTGGATGTTATTTGGATTATTTATCAATTTGGAATAATAGAAAGTCAACTTTGGGGTTTATAGGACTCCTTTTGCACGTGGTGCACATTGCTGAATGATGAAAAGATTACGGCGCTAGGTCTTTCCTGTTGGAGATTTCTGGGCCCTGCACCAACCAGTTTAATCCGGAAGGCGTTCATAATGGTCGGATTTTACTGATTTCCTTACTTGGCTTACTATCAGCCTTTTAGAGTAGACAGTAGGATGTTTCGCAGTGTTTCGGCCTTGGAGTTGCAGGTGGCCTGTGTTCAATTGTATAATCATTCATCACAACCCATAATTGTCCCACTGGTGGGCTCGGGTCTCCTCTCAAACTAAGAGGGTTTAAGGCCATAGTCCACCACGCTGGCCCAGTGCGAGTTGGCAGACTTCACACACCTTCGAGAACATTATGAACTCTCAGGTGTGCAGGTTTCCTCACGATGTTTCCCTTCACCGAAAAGCAAGTGATAATAATTTTTTTGAATACGCACATAATTTAGAAAATTATTGGTGCGCGCCGGGATCGATCGCACGACATCCCGTTCGGGAGACCGACGTTCAACCGCTAGGCTGCTACTGCTGACTACCACTCATCATCACAATAACAACCACGACAACTCTGACAAGAGTGCACGACTAACAAGAAGAAAGAGCTACACGGAGGAGTCAGCTAGTCATCATTAAAATTTAAGGCTTAAGGGAATTTTATCTGTATATTTCAATAAGTTGCTTCTCCCCATCAGCCTTTATTGACTGGTAGAGATGTCGTTATTAAGTTCATCCTTTCAAAAACCTAGATAGGTTTTTTACAATAAATAATAAATAAATAAGTTTCTGTATGATTCCAAAAGCGCTAGTAGAGTTGCAATTTATTAGCGCTGCTTTTCCGGGACGTCTGTCTGACGAATACGATATTAGCTGTATGTCTGCGTGAGTATTATAAAATTTACGTATGGAATCCACACTTCTCTATCTATACAATATATATGTTAGCTATAACTATGTTAGCTTATCGTATAACAAAAGCGTAAGCACTTTACATTTCAAAGCCCAGAATTTTGATTCGCATAACTTCTTAAGCTAAGATACACAGAAATTCCATCGAAATTCTGTGTAGAACTAATTTTACGTCTTCGAAGTTTGATCTAACTCCTATTGGAGTTAAAAGCTATTGTCTTTATTCAATATTTGATCAAGATTTGTTTCGAACTCTATTTGTGGTATTTCGCGATCAATTGAATTCGTGAAGATATACAAGAACTGTTTGGAAAAGGCAATATTGAAAACTTCTGATCTCAACATTGGTATTGTTTCATAGTGATAGGCTTTCGTTAGAGCTCTGGCTTCTTACGTTGATTTTTTACGCAATCCTTCGTCTTGATGTCTAGAATCAAACGGAAAGAAATGAAGTGAAAAAGAATTTCTTTTTCTCTTAGAAGAGAAAAAGAGATGAGAAAACACGTTTAATCAAGACACATACAGACAATAGACAGAGAAAGAAAAATAACGTTCACTATTAATTAACAACTTAAAAAAAGTGGTTCCCCTGCAATTTATGAAAGCCATTAGGATCTTCCACTTGCTAACTTCATGATCGATAATAATCCGTTGGTGATGTGGTTTACTTACGTTTACGGGCGTCGGTGACCGCTCACTATCGGATGGACTTCTGACCGTTTGCCGACTATGAGAAAAAAGTCTTAGACATAATTAGTGACTGCTAACCGTTTAATTGATCCAAAATAGATGTTTTATATTTCTACGACGACCCGTACAAATATATAGTGAAGTTAAAAATAATTGTGTCCCCTGTGCTTACATTTTGAGTTAAGCCACTTTCGTTTTTACAGTGCGGTTTGTGACAGTCAGAATAGTAAATTAACAAAGCTTAGTTAAGTAGGTACCTGTTGGGTACTTAAAATGAATATTTTTGAAGGATTAAGTCGATTGTTACTTAATCTTACATTCTAATTAATGTACTTTTATTATGTTAATACTTTGTACTAACATCGCCGAAGAGTTTCGAAACTCGTTTTAAAGCAATTTTGCGAATAAATTAAAACTTTAAGATGGCTATTTCATCCGTTTTACATAACAATGAGAACACTATTATTTGATGTAAAATTTACCGGTTCGGCCAGAGTTAAGTTTTAAAAGGTTTGAAATTTGTTTTGGTTTTCGGCAATTTTCGTTGTAATTTGATAAACGATGATATAGGCTATTAAGTGCTAGCTAAGTGGTTTGAACATTCGTCTTCTGAAGAGAAGAGCGTTCATTCGAATCAAGCATGTACCAATAACTTTCAAACTTATACGCGTATTAGAAATTAATCTATCTGCAAGGGGTTTGTTTTGCCCTTATGTATGATAATTAAATAAAACTATGATTTTTTGACTGAATGTATTAGAACTTGATTAATGATATATGATTTTATGATAAGTTGATGCGATCATCATGCGTTAATGATGGCTTATTGCGAACTAAAAATTATTAAAAAATGATCGGGCGGGTCATTCAATGTGTCGACGCAGCAATTTGTTCGTTGTCCCGTACACTATCACTTGAGAAAACATGAGGAAACCTGAGAGTTCTCAAGAATGTTATCGAAGGTGAATTCTCATTTCGCCAGCGCTGCAGCGTGGTGAACTATGGCAATTAATCCTCTCGTTGTTGGAGGAAACAATTAAAATGTGTACATTTACGATGATTATAGTTTAAAGTCATATGTTGATAGGACAGGCTGGTAGAGAATTTGTTCTGTTCATATACCTGCGTCTGTTATCTTAACTCTATATTACGTAGCAGTAGACAGAACAATGGTATGTCTGAGCGGAATAATAGTCGAGATTCAAAGTAGGAAAAAAACCACTGCGCCACGGTGATCAACGGATATGGGTATCAAAAGGTAGCACCGGTGCCGGAATACCGATAGATATACTATAGTTCGAAGCCCACAGCGGGTGCCCTTAGGACGCTCGCAGCCCCTATTTTTCGAAAAGGTTTCATCCCCTCTTTGCTAGTTTAAGTTCTTCTCTGGCTGAGCATTCAAGCTCGCCTCTCTGTCTGCGTGAAGCTGTAAAGGCCGCTAGGGCCAACCGCAAAATGTCCATCAGAAACAAACAAACATCATGGCTTCATTTTAATGAACAAGAAATTAATGAAAGATATCTTTTTATTCCCAGTACGCTGACATAATCTTCTGGCGCTTATGGAATAAAGATCCGGGGCTGATAGCACCGGTGCGGATATTCGAGTACTTGCCGCGCTGGTCTCAACACTCGCTCCACACGCTGTCCTTGATCGTCATCATACTGGATATCTTGCTGGTCCCCCGACGGCGTCCCAAGAACATGCTGCCAAACCTTGCTCTGATGACTGCTTTCTTCGCTACCTATACTTTGGTGTGAGTTTCCGCTTCGTGTACTTCAGTACAACAAATTATCTCCATAGATTGGTAAGATTTGACGAAGATTCACCATGCCAGTACAAAAAATGCAATAGTGGCTTTTGGCTCTGTTCGCGTGAAGCTCTAAAGGCCGCTAGGGCCAACAGCAGAATGTGCATCAGAAACAAACAGCCTTTTGGAGCCTTTGCTCCAAAGCATCTTTATGCTGGGCTTGGTACAGCTCAGCTTAGGATACTTTGCGCGGTGATCAGGTTCTCTTAGCCTTTTTTCTTTCATTGCTACAGGGAAAAACACTGTGAGGAAACCTGGTTACTTGAAAGTTGTCCAAAATATTTTCCAAGGTACCTTCCGATGACTCGGCTAGTGTTCAATGTCGGAGAATTCTCTTGGAAAAACTTTGGATAATTATGGGTGTGATTAGTTTCTATAACTACCCACAATCCAATGAGTAGCTTTAACATCTTGTTTCCAGATTATTTTGGAGCTATTTGAACGGGGAGGCAGTGTACGCCATATTCGATATTTTCGACAGGCAAAAGCTGGTAGTACTTGTAGTATTCTCCTACACTGAGTATCTATTCTACTTCACAATTCAATGGTGTATTATAGATTTTATATGGAGTCAGCGGAGACGTTTAATAGATGTTCCGTTATGAGGATCAGTGTTACTCAAACTTTGATGTATAGGCTTATGCAATGAGTCCAACCTTCAAACAGGTGATGTACCCAGCTTAACAGCAGACAACGAAAACTCAGATGGTATTTCCTCATTTCTCAGTGCTGACATAAAAAACAAAACAACAAAATAATTATTTGGTACTAGACAGACAACGTAAATAAAATAAAGTAATTTATTTAATATTTTATAATTGTTATTACATATTTTGACAATTGAGCTATTTATTTACAATGTATTCTTTTCAATTTTGTCTTTTTTTTATTACCATTCGATATCATGATTCAATTATGTCATAAAAGTAGTACAAAATCTATGTTTTTATCAATACAAAGTATATTGCTTAATGTCAAGTTAGTTCACTAAAATATATCCCTGTAACAAGACTTATAGAACTGCTTAATAATAATGTTTTACAAAACAGACAAATCCCATCCTTATCACCTCATAAATATTCAGTGTCTATCACATAAACTACACATTGTACATACAGACAAGATACATTATTGGCAAGTTGAGCAAAAAATGTGTGTTAAGCTCATCAGCTCTTAGAATGATCAGAGGACATTGTGACACATATTGTAATCATACATAGTATACACAACTAACTAGTCCTCAAATAGTACTGTCAACCCCAGACACATCCAGAGTTCACAAATAAAAACATAGTTTAAAACATATACATTACATTACATTACGATACGAGCGACCTAAGTGGTCTATCATTGCACGGAGTGTAGTTAGCTAGTGCTAAATGTAGTGCAATG
>DWPQ01002211.1:0-10950 GCA_018251795.1 Perichares adela | reverse complement strand
ATAGAATCCCAAACAGTACTATCACAGTAATCTATATATATATAAAATTCTTGTGTCAGTGTTAGTTGCCAAACTCCTCCGAAATGGCTAGACCGATTTTTATGAAATTTTATATGTATATTCCGTAGGTCTAACAATAGGTTATAAAGTATTTTTTATACCCCTGAGTTATAAGGGGAGCCCACGCCCAGCATATTTTTTTTATTTTATGAAATATGTTATTTTAATATTTGTTTTATTATGTGGCACCAAAAAATATGTGCATCCCCCAATTTTCACCTTTCTATCACCAACCCCTATTTTTTACACCAACTTTTATATGGTGAAACAATGTTGGCGGGGTCAGCTAGTTTTACTTATAAATATTGCTTCACAAAATACACCTTAACATTCTATATCAATTTAATGACAATTAACAATAATACATTATAATTTAAATGCAGACAAAAGGACATTAGTATCATCTGGTGTAGTAAAACAATCATTTTCAGAATCATATCCAACTAATTCAGCTGGGATTTTTAAAGTTTGTAGAATCTCAGCATACTCCATATTTTGTCTGTCTGGCAATTTCTTTTTCATCAACTCTAGCAACTCCATTAAAGCATCCTGACAGCCTTTTTGCCATTTCTTTATTAAACCTCGCAACTCTTCAGTGTCTATAGACATAGCTTTGGCTAAAAGAAGTTTTTTCTTCATTTCTATTCGCGCTTTCAAGTCATCAATATCTTTTTGTGTTATAGATCCGGTAGATTTAGCTTTTTGAGGCATTATTACTTTCTCATAGGTTTTTTTAACCAGTATTGTTCTTTTATCCGTGTCTTCCTGAGAACTCTGAGATGTACTGTTTGATTCATATGCATTTTTATGTTTTTTTATTGACAAATTTCTAATTCTTTTCTTTGATGGTTTAAGAATGAAGTCTTCATCATCAAAAGTGTTGTGAGTGACACTTTCGATGCTTTTTCTTTTTACTACGCTCAAAGGAACATCAGTCTCAGAATCTGAGTCATGTAAAGGCTTTATTACGTTACTAGTTTGGTTACTTTTGAGTATTTTATTTTGAATCACAACAATACATTCTTTAGTCAAATTATTAGGACTTTTCTCTTTAGGTTTAACAGTTTCAAATGAGTCTTTAGGCTTAGATTGTTCTGTTATTGTCTCTTTACATTCAGTTTTAGAGAGTGTTTTTTTTAGAGAAAGTTTTTTACCTTTAGATTCGGTTCGGACTAATTTTGTTACATTTTCTTCTGTACATGTTCTTATTAGATTTACATCATCTGTTACTACCTGTGTACTTTTAAATTCTTTATGAGTTTTTGTATCTTCCGCTTTGTCTTCGACTTCATGAATTTCGTTTGTTTTAGACTTTTTTACATTGTATACTTTGTTAGATGTTAACTCTTCACTATCAGCTTCGCCTTTCTCTGTTTCTTGGCTGTTTTTTAATGATAATGAAAGTATCTTTGACTTTTTTCGCTGTATTTGGCTATTTCTACAAGGCGTTAAGGTTATGTTATTGTTTTTATTTGAATTGTTACAGGGCATTGGTGAACAGACATTAGATTCATTAACATATTCTGAAGCAGTTTGACTGTTTACTATAACATGCTCATTCTCATCACACTTTTTTCTATTCTTATCCTCTGCAACCCTTGTTCCTTCAGGTGTAGTATTCTGTGCAGTTAATGGGGATATAAACGGAGAACACCCACTTTTTCTCCACTTTCTTGATAGTCCCACTCTTCTGCAAGGAGTTAGCAAGGATTTACTGATCCCACCGGGAGTTTTTGGTGTTTCCTTATTACTTTTTGGTGTCGCACCATTCATTTTTAAATCCGCACTAAAAATGGTCAATTAAAATTTACTTCGCAATTTGTTTATTATTATCCTGTATCAGAACTTTTTATCATGTTGTCAAGGATTACTTATTTTGTCAAACATTTCCCGCCATTTCACTCCAGTAAAAAAATCACGAAATCTTTATAAGAAAAGTTATGCCGATTTTCAAACTACATTAAGAATGATACATTAATATACATTATACTTTAGTTAATAGGTGCCCCATATTGTACGTTTTGCAAAACTGATATGATATACCTACTCTATGCTCGAGAAGAAATTTTGAACATAACTAAAAAACTGTATCACTTTGGTGCAATTGATTTCATATTAATGCACCAAAACAAATTTAATGAAATAACTTAATTGTGTAAGTCATAAAACAACTCTTTAAAATAATTCTTGTATTCATTAGAAAACATTTCGCATTCTCTATAAAATTTTGACACGCATCTGCGACATCTGTCACGTGTCACGGTTGTCACTATCGACCAAATCCAATACTTTAGTCTATGAATTCCATGAACTGAACCATTCAACAAAACAACAATTTGCTTGCTTGCGAAACTAAAAAAACAAATCCTACGGAGGTGCGCTCTGCTTATCAATAAGCAAGTAATTTAATCAATCACATGATTTTGTCCTAAGTGTAAAGTGTAGTTAACGGAATCCTTCGATTTGTAATTGAAAATATTACATAATGCCTCTGCTTAGATTGACTTCAGGAAGTTTCGGGCAGCTGCGCACTTTCGCGACGTCATCAACTCTCGGAAAGAGAGTGAAAACGTTTGCCGTTTACAGATGGAACCCCGACGAGCCCGACAAGAAGCCACACACACAAAACTACCAAGTAGACCTTGACGACTGTGCGCCTATGGTGCTAGACGCTCTGCTTAAGATTAAAAACGAAATCGATCCGACCCTCACGTTCAGGAGATCCTGCCGTGAAGGAGTATGCGGCTCTTGCGCCATGAATATCGACGGAATCAACACCCTCGCGTGCATTAGCCATATCGACCAGAACCTGTCGAAGCCAACGAAAATATACCCTCTTCCTCATATGTATGTAGTGAAGGACCTTGTACCTGACCTGACCAACTTCTACCGCCAGTACCAGTCAATCGAGCCATGGCTGCAACGTGATAAGGAAGCTGTGAAGGGTAAGGAGACACAGTTACTTCAGGATGTTGAGGATCGTGCCAAGTTGGATGGTTTGTACGAGTGCGTACTTTGTGCTTGTTGCTCTACAAGCTGTCCATCTTACTGGTGGAACGGAGACAAGTATCTCGGTCCAGCGGTCCTGATGCAGGCTTACAGATGGATTATTGACTCCCGTGACGAAGCAACAGCCAAGCGACTATCAAAGCTGAAGGACACATACTCCGTGTATCGGTGCCACACTATCATGAACTGCACAAGAACATGCCCCAAGGGCCTGAATCCGGGCCGCGCTATTGCTCAGATTAAAACTCTTCTGTCAGGGATGGTCAAGAAGCAGGCTCCTATTATGGACCCTGCTGGTCTTGAGAAGCAGTCCGCTTCAAACTAAATACATTTGACATTATATTCACAAAATTGGGTGCCATTAACTGAGGGTACAGTAATGAAAGTATTAGTTGTGTTGTAAAATTGTATGAAATATAATAATAAAACTGTTTGACTGGTATCACCATTGACATTGTTAGTCTGCCTTGTAATGTGATTATCCATAATGTCATTATGGATAACTTTACACCCTTAATTTGTTATTAAATTATTACATCATATTATGTAATTTTTCCATTGTCAAAAGCATGTTTTCCATGTTATTAAAATAAGATGTAATTTTAAAATATAAGCATTATTTGTGATATACTTATAATTTTACAATTTTTTATAATGTTTATTATTTTGAAGTTGCACAATATTTTGCAATGATCATTTAGTCCAGCCTTTAAATAGTTATCCCTACTGTAATATCAAATGATGTGGTGGTGATTACCAATGACTGTATTAATAAGTTTGATAAGAAACCCAACATATAATACTATAGTTTAAGCATGGGGTCAGTATTGCGACCCTTGGGAGAAACTGTTATCATGAATAAGGAAATTGTTTACCAATCATGACTTACTTGCATGTTTTACAAGATTCCGATTGTTTAAAATATTGACATTTGAATTTATTTTTTTAAGTAGTTATTATTTTTTTAAAAGTATTATTGTACCCATAAATGTTTAAAGCGAACTAGTGAAATTATTCAAAGTATTAGATCATTATGTTAGATTTGAAATTGATGTAACATTTAGTTAATGCATTTTTAAATACATTCTGCTCTGGGAGATTAAATGTTTCAGTTATGGAAAATTTATAAACACTTATAATGGCCATTTGTTTGTTATATTGTACGAAAATGCAACATTTAAAATTTATTATTACATAACTAAGTAGTGAAATTTAAATGTATTTCATTAGGTCCAAAGATTATTTTACATTAGAGGCTATAAACATTATTCAAACCAACAAAAATTTCATCATGTTACTATAAACTGGGGCAGAATTCATAAAATTAAATTATTTTCATGTTGTTAACTATTTATTTGCCATTACTTAGCTCATCATATTAAAATGTATTAGTTTACGTCTTAATTGCCTTGTTTTATGAAATACATTATTTTTCTTAAATTCATAGGTTTGTTTACTTATTTTGTCACCAATTGATACTTTTATTGTGGTAGAAGCTATACCAACATAGACGATTCTATTACTACACTTCGTCACTTTTCGATTAACCTCAGGGGATATACGAAATAATAAGCCTCAACAGTAGCCTTATCAATCATAAAATAATAGATAATTTTCTATTAGAAGGGCTGTTCACGTAGAAAGTCGTGGTCATTCGAAAAGTCGAAAGTCATTCCGAGGTCAAACTGAACTAATGTTTACAACACTCAATTGTGTGGTATTTGGTAACATTGTAGTTTAGTAACATAGTATCACAGCAATAATAGAGAATGAACCATGTGCTAAATATACCAATACACAAATACAAACAATAAATTGGCATGAATGTAAACTGTGATGGCCTAGTTTTTTAATGTTGGACTCTTGAACGTAGGCTTAGTTCAAATCTTATATGCACCACACATCTTTTAGCAATAGGTATGCATAATATTAGAAATGAATTCATTGATAATTTATTTCTATTATGCTTCACTGAAAAAACATCATGAGGAAACCTGCATACTTGAGAGTTATACTTATTATTCTTAACCGTGTGTGGAATCTGCCCATCCGCGTTTGGATTGGCCTTAAACCCATTTTAAAAGGAAACCCGGTCACTATTATGAAAATGACCATATAACAAAATTATCAAATTTTACTTTTTAGGCGTACAGTGCGTCATAAATACACGTACCACTTTCTAAAGTCATTTACGAACTTTTTTTTATTGTCGGGGAGGGAATCTAGCATCACAAACCTTGTCCATTCGGAGGGTGGAAGTACCGCTGTACGTACCCAAAATGCTTATAAACAAGGACACGACCTCCCTGAAACTCCTCGAGCTACCACAGGCTTTTCACCACAGATTTTGAAATAAAACAAATGTTCAGTTATTATAATATAATATATTAAATAAAACATTACAGTAATATTTTTTAACAGTATTATATAGTTAGCCATTTAAAAAGCAATGTCAATAATATCTACTTATCCACTACTTACATTTATGTATCGTGTATGACAATTAATATTATTATATCTCAAGACACTAACATCGTGAACGTAATATTAACATTTAATTAACTTTAAACAAGTTTGTGGCTAATGATAAAAGGGCCCAAGTACATTTTTGTATTTCATCGATCTGGGAATTATTTGTTATCAGAGATTTGACTGCTTATCACTCTTACCTGTCCTAAGCTTGGATCTCATAACACATTGGGAGGAGTATAGATGTATGGCACTGCTTCACTACGTTGACCAAATACAGTTTAGTCGATGTATTCCTTCATCGAAGCGTAAAGTAAAGTAAAGTAACTTAGTAAATAAGCGGTCTCCGACATTTTTATCCTCAATCTTAAGTAAGACATAGCTGTAACTAATTGAAATTGGTTACAGGTCAAACCGTATGGGGTTGAAGTATCCATGAAATTATATGAACAGCAATTAGATGCATCTCAATAAATTACATAAACGTAGCTAGCTACTCATATCTATTTAAGGTAGTTTCCACAGCATTTTACAAAGTGCACATTAGCTTTGTAGCAATATTTATGAAGTATGGCCTTAGCGGTTCCATCTGAATTCCTTTCCATTTCACATATACTAATAGATATTTTGTAAATTGAACTGGTGGTTAACATAATCCATGTTCTAATTTTTTTTATCGCATTTAATATATTTTGAGTTATGCATTGGGATAGATATAAAACATAATATACAAACACATTAATTTCTGCTATTTACAAGTAAATATACAAAAATACACGTCGGCAGTTTTATCAACGGGCCACAGTAATTAGGCGGTAATTTTCGTTTGAATTTATTTAACAGCTATTCTGAAGCTACTACAAACTCAATGAAACACTACCTAGCAACTTGGAGCTTCGTTTAGCCGTGCGTGTCTGAATAGTTTGTGAGAAATAGAAGCTTACTTATTATTTGAGCCAAATCAAATCAATTTGCAAAGTGTTGCCATTTTATAGTACTTAATTAGTTCACTTAGACATCGTAGACATAACATAAATTGAAACGCATTTGAAAGAAAAAGCTTGTGTACTGCTTAAGCTTGAATTAAAACCTACTAAGTTAAAGTACGGTCTAAAAATGTGAGCGTTAGTGATTAACATGATCCTCAGTAGATAGTAGTTTATTCAGAGAGGTACAAGGTATAGTTTTGTAAATTATACCACATATCTATAAGATCCACAACTTTACAACTATAGATTACTGAAAAGATGAAAACTTCCTCTTATAACATATATTTCTCATGGTAAATTTATAATTAAATTCTTACATGTAGCTCTAACCTATGAATGAAATAATCATTGATAAACAAACATCTTTCGGCCATCCCCGTGTATAAGTTATTGAATCTAACTCTGTTGGTTATTTAGCTTCGTTGATACATTAATAACGGCCCAGCCGTTACTTGGTATGAAAAACAATTATTTTCATTTAATTAAACTCAAGGAAAAATGTTGGTTTCGGGTACATATAATATGATAATTTAAGATTAAATTATTGAACAGATTCCATTAAATATACATTTGTTTATTGATATTAATTTCCACTATAGTTCAATTTACATGTTTCCTGCCCAAATAGGAAATTGGAACTCATTTCACCATATTATAATTCGCGCCAAAATCTGGTACTCTTTGATCTATGCCCAGAACAAACCCTAATGACAAAGTGACACAAAATTAAATTTCTGAGCATATTAGAGCCAATCTAGGTAGAGGCTACATTGAAAATGAGTTCCAAATTATAAGTTCTTTATGAAACAAAATTGAATACAAATTTAATAGGTGCGGGGAAGGGACCTTCGAGTACTTTAGAATTCCATCAATTGTTAAATTGTTTTATTACTTACTATTACCAATACAAGCCATAAATTGATTTCATGAAATTATCTAATGCAGGCGTACGTGCCCAATCACTAGTAAAATTTGTACATTTTAATTCATTTCACAAGACAACTTTAAATATAAAATTAATCTCATTTAAACTGAGACATGACATGAATCTATAATAATCTAAAACATAAAAACCTTCCATAGACAATGTGTACAATTGAGAGTTCAAGCCACAACACTAATAGATTTAAAATTCATCTAATTCTAATCTAATAATAACAATAAGAGCATTCTAAATTCTAGTAATTTTTAAACCTACTAATTTATATATTTAATAATTAGTACAAGTTCCTATTTCTCTCTGTATAGTCTGTTAATATGCAATACATTATGTTTTTTTTTCACCATTACAATTTTTTGGAAAGGTTTATATGTATTAGATTAAATAATAATATTTAAATCTTTAACCAACATCCAGCATGGCGGGAGCTTTTAACTATTATAACATATAGATCAATTTTTTTATTTTAGGAGAACCATATATGTTAAAATATAATAATTAAATGTTGCCAGGTGAGTCCATTTTTAAAAGTTGGAACCATTTTATTTCATAGGAACGTTGAATGTCCCCATTTTGAATGTTTATAGCCTTGCTACAAAGTTTTTACATACATCACGAAACCATAAACAAAATATAAAGTAATGTAAATAAACATAGAAAAATGAAATAGAAGGAAATTATATGATTCCATTTGAGTATGGAAATAACTTAATTTGTAAGAGTTATTCGTCGTAGTTTAAAAACTCAAATCATGAATTTTAATTTTCCGCACTGAGCAGTTTATAGCTGGCAACATTGCTTAGGAATAAAGAAAGTGCGGTTCTACAATCAACGCGAATATTCGTTTCTTCTTATAACTCTAATAACCATGCAAAATTATACAAATAAATTCTCAACACTATCTTAAAGATACATATTAAGACTATTTAAGTAAACCAATTATTTAATTAATATTATTTCTACGGGACAGATAGTGTAGTTTTGGTTTATAGAGATCAGAGGTATCGTACCTCTGTATTTTATTTCTCTGTGGCGTTTTCATCTTTCCGTTGGGGGTAGGTGACGGTACCGCCGTTGGTTTTGTGTTGTGTTCGTAGTTCTCCACTGACTTGTCACTCGATGGGCTGTTTGGTTGCTCTGGAAGATATTAAACTATTATTGTAAATTAAAGAATTAAAACCTTTCCTCTTTTCCTGTTCGTGGTGTACCCTGCTGAACAATGGACGGCTATGGCGTCAAGCTCTTTCTGTTGGAGGTAGTCGAGTACGGTGCCATAAAGTTTAATGGAAAAACCGTGAACTTTACGTTTTTCGACTTCGATAGGCTAATAATCACCCCTCCCATCTCCGTCAACAATGCCTAAAGACTGATATTGATGATCGATCAGTGGAGCCAGCGACCTTATTTACCAGGTGGCACATCCATAGAGATATTATACATAGAATATGGGAGCCATCGCCTGCGAATGCAAGCGGATATTTAATAAACAAGAGTAGAGACCCTGTATTGTCTTTGTCTAATCCGCGCAAAAAAAGAGACAGACGCGGCGCCTCGTTTGTTCTCCTTTTTTATACGGATACACTTTAGGTATATACACTAAAGTATAATTTCTCTATGGTCTGAAGGGTCATTAATAAATGGATCAATCCTCCGTTCTTAGTCTACAACACGTTTGATATTGATGATGTTCAAGGGAACCTTACCAGGTTACTGCTTAATTGACTGCTATTGACATGAAAAAAGGCATTAGTTTACGATCTTCAAATGCTCCTTTGAAATAAGATTCTAGAGTTCCCCAGAATTTATTGCGACGTACTTTCTATTTTATGGTTCTCCCAGAGCAACTAAGATGCGCTATTCAAAGCCGTAATTATAGTACACATTAGAGAATCCCGTGCCTTAGTAGTGTCCTACCGAGGGGTCTCGGGTTCAAATCCCAGCCCGGACAGACATTTATTATGTAAATGCTGTTTATATTCGGGTCTTGGTTGACTTTGATATCAGGTAAACTGGTAAAATTGTATTGTGTTGAACGATGAAATCTTTAAATCACGCTTGGACTTATCTTACGACTTTGCTTTGGTTTGCAGTATGGATAACGTATTTATAAACATAATAATATGATGAGTTGCTTTCGTCGTTTCGTCTCAATGACAAAGTGCCTCTTCGCAAATAAGCAAAATATGGCGTGCATAAGTTTATTGACAAAGCAACCAAATGATATATTTATTGAATTTTGAAAAAAAATACCTCAACATAAGTAACTTAAGATGAGTGGTTTTGGTGAGTTACAAAAATGTAACGCTAATGTCCACACGACAATAGTCAATACTGCAGAGCAAAGCAAAGTCTGAGTCTAGGTGCGATTTACATATACCACCCTGAAAGCCTTTATTTAAAAAAACCCAGTTAACCTACCAGTTCTGCGAGGTCTCGGCAGCCCAACTCTGCGCGCTCTTCCCAAATACTTTGATCGCGTATTGTTCTGTAAGGCGACGGTCTGCGGCGGTTCGCTCTCTAAATATTTTTGTAAAAATTGGTTATTCACGCACGGACACTTAACCCGGGTATTATTGAACACCTTGCGGTCAATATCCGAGTGATTTAACTTCATATGAACACTGATTCCGGGTATAGGTACTTGCGGTAAATGTCCGAGTCGTGCTCAAAAATATCATTCCTTAAATTTTTTATTCCTTAGATATTATCAACAATAGCAGTAAAAATTCAGTTTGAGTACTAAAATTCCATTAATTGAACAACGTTAATTTCACTATTTCATGTTCAGTGCTAATCAGAAAATGATGTTACGACTGCATTACTGATCAACTAAACAGGTTATAATCACCTACCCGAACATCCCAAACGAAGATTTCATTGCAAACACAAACACCCTAAATCCGTAAACAAACATTTATAATTAAAATGTCTGTTCCAACCAGGTATCGCACCCTGGACCCTTCGACTGCTAATATAACTAACTACTAGTCTACAATTTTAGGTACATTAAGTATGGCTTTTAAGAAAGGTAGGATGCCGTAGTTTGTTTGTATAATGTCCTCAAATGTGCGTGAAATAGTGTTAATCAAAATGACCACCCAGATGTCCATCCATCTATTCCTGTCTCCTCGGCTTCTGGTGTAACTTGCTGTATGACGGACGAGGCTACGGTGGTAGTGCCGTCCTGCTGATAGTTGCTGGTATTTGACCACCAGATGTAACCCGATGAACTATGACACCTTAGCAGTGATAGACTAATTCTGAACGTTGGTCTCCCGAACGGTAGTGATCGTATTCGGCGCGCATTAATTTCTGAATTACATGTATTAGAAATGAATTATCACTTGCTTCGGGGAAACAAAACATCGTGAAAAAACCTGCGCGCCTGTGTGTTCTCCATAATGTTCTCGAAGATGTGTGAAGTCTGCCCACTCACAATTGGCCAGCATGGTGGACTATGGCCTTAAACCCTCAGTTTGAGAG
>DWPQ01002210.1:0-10951 GCA_018251795.1 Perichares adela | reverse complement strand
AGGTCCAATTGTTGGCTGTATTCTTTATTAATTCAAATTAACTTACCACGTCATGACAATACACCAAGTGCATGTTGTCATCTTTTTTATGGTAATAACCGACAAATTATGAAAGATGGTAAGAGGTTACCGCCGCCTATGGATGTCCGTTACCAGCATCGTTAATTCAATGCCGGTTAAGAAAGGATACACATAGCAGAATCCATTAAAATAAAACAACGATTACTTTTAAAACAGTTTTATTACAAATTCTCACATTTACATTGGATAAGTCTTGACCTCTTTATATATTTACTAAGGTAATATCTAATTGTGCAGTATTATTTTGTTGACTACGTTATCTGAGAACATCGTAACAGTGAAGTCTTAACAAGTTTAGTATTTAAATGCTATTAAAATTGGTAATTCTTAACATTATGACTGTTGTGACAAAACACGTCACGGGAATAGCCTTGAGAGAGTCCAAATATTCGGAAGATCTATCTTAAATATATAACGGTAGAACATTATCAAAAAGTAAAATTGAAGGTTTATTTTATACAATAGTTAATTGATATAAAGCCAAACCGGGTAATTGTAAACCATAGTAATTAAGCTCGATGAACGCAACTAAGGTAAATTAAATTTAAATTATTCAAAATTAATAAAAAAATAATATTCAATTAATGTCTGTTGTATTGATGAGGTAATTATTAGCATTGATTTTTCATGCATACCTTATAAAGGTAAACTATTTTGTTTACCCCATAATCAAAATTAAAAAAATAATGGGTAATTATAAACATTCTAAATACCTGATTTTCCACACATTATTGTTATTTTCTTTAGAAAATAAATTTAGTAACGTGAAGGAAAATTTTGACAAGTGTTTACAATTACCCTGGCCGGGTTACTGCATGAAGGTAGTCAAACTTAAAAAATGCTTCTAATAATTCGGTAAGTAGTATTGAGTGCAACAAGCTACGCTGGAGCGTGGAATAGACACATTAATGAGATCAAATGAATCATATTCTGATTCTATTAAATACTTATTGAATTACAAAATTGGGAGTAATTTTATGAATTATTATTATGAATACATTATTTAGGTAATACACAATTATTATACAGGTAATTTAAATTACACATACACGCTTAGATTTATGAGTGGAAGTTAGCGCGTTCTGTTTAGGCAGAGTATTTGTTTGATAATAGTACCTACCTACTAATACGTCACTGTACAACTTTTCAATATATATTTTTTGTAAATAAAAATAATTAGTATTTCAAAAAAAATATTATCCCTAACTTATACACATATTATACAATTATATTACAAAACAATAACCAACATATAATCATTATTATTGAAATATTCATTTGTTAATAGTCATATAAACAGATTTCAATAAAAAAAAACCTGTATATGGAAACCACTGAACTATTTTAAATGTGTGACTAATTTGACCCAATATAAGAGATTACAAAGTACCGTAAGTATAAAAAGAACCCCGTCTACATGGACAATTATCACCCCGGGAGTTCCCGGATAATAAATCCATAGATAAGAGATAAAGTATCATGTCACCGCCTGCGATTAATAAAAATAAATAACAAAATTACGCGGGTTCGATTTGCATACCAAACATTTATTAACGAGGCGAAGTCGAGCAGATAGCAGTATCTAATTTTAGGAACAAGTTTACGACATGTGACGTATTAGTGACTTAATTATCTGTGACGACTAAACCTTTCCACTCATCAATCAGTGATGCACGTATTACTCATTCATTCAATTAATATTTTAAGTTAAGTAGAGATACAAGTAACCAGCTCGTGTTGCACACCTCATGTTATCTGACCTTCACTCACAGCCCCTGTAGGTACATTGCAATAATAACTACATTAATTATAATTATAATACTAATACTTTCATTAAATAATACACCTAATTACATAAAACCTACAGCAGTAATAGTAATAAATTTAACAATGCATCGTATATTAACTTAGCTTATCGTTTAATTGTCTCTCAAGGTACAGAACGCTGTTCTTGTATACCGAGGACTAAATTGTGTGATAACATTATTAACCTAGGCTTCTTGACTAAATTACAGAATATCTAATGCATCAGAAGCGTAGAGTTACTAGAGTAGGCAAGCCGTAGACTATGAGTGCGAGGGAAAGGGAGGGAAGATGAGAAACCCGTATCCGTCTTTGTCTAATACAAGCAAAATAAGGGAGACAGTCGATGCCCTCCGTTTGTTGTCTCTTTTAGGACATATTTTAGACTTGCTTGCCCGCTCTAGTATATTTACTCTACGATCAGAAGACGGGCAGTGTATATTCATATAATTGAGAACGAAAACTTCGTGCTTTATGAATGTATTTGCTAACCATGTCTACACTCAAACACGTTTAATTGGTTGCGTCAGGCAATTAGAATTCATTAAGCAGAAACCAGTAGCTCTGTTATTAATTTACCACACATATTAACGACGTTTGCGAGTCTAAGAAGTTACAAAATGTAAACATGGTTATCAAATTCATCATTAAACTGGAATACTAATAATGTAAAGTACCTATCTACTTTCTTACAATTTTACAAAGACAAAATATTTTTACATTATCTAAACTATTGTTTGATTACGGCCAAATACGACAAGGCTATTTAGAAATTGGCTATAATATTGGTATATAGGTATTGCAGCCCACTGCAGAAGGCTTCACGCCGTACCAATGCGCAATGGTGGTATGAGATTATTAGTTATATTGTACAGCAATGTATATAATGTACGTACCTACATTATGAGTACCTATCTACTTGGTCTGCAATAACAAACATGGTCCTGAAAAGAGAAGGAAATATATATATCAAACTACCGCCGCAATTTTTTTTGTTACTTCTACCCACCATTAAGTATAAGTTATTTGGAAAAAAACGCGTAAAATTCCACAATTAGGTAGTCTATTCTTATTTTGTTTTTTTTGCAGTAACATGATTCAAATACCCATAAATATCAATAATATCCTGTGGTTAGTTAACCGGTTGTTTTTTAGACATCTGTATATTTTTTTAATAATCATTTATACAGTCCTCACGGAGTAAATTATAATCATCAGAATAATATTTTATAGTCCTATGGTATATTCACTCGAGTAATGTAATTTCATAACTAATAAGCATATGGATTTCAATATTTTTTTTTGCAGAAGAAAAATAATTGCTTAACATTGTTAAATTGTTTTGGAATTTTCATATTGAGAAGGACACATTATTTAATTGATATTTTGCAGATGTATGTTGCAACCATAAAACCAGCTTACACTATTGAACTCGAGTTAGATGCATATAAGTTAAACTTAGCGTATACGTTTTCCACAAGCACTCATTTCAATCAAAATAGTCTCTTCAAACTGTTCAGAGTTCCGGAACAACCTGGCCCGGTACAGTCACCGAGAGTCCCCGTCCCGTACTCCGGGACATCCAGCCCCGGCGCCGGGACCGGGGACCTGCTCCGTTTACCTCGGGACATTAGCCGAAACTGTCACCACGCCTCAGTGTACCGGACGTCGTAGTCTTGCAGCTGGGGGAGTCTTCGACGCAGTACTTCGAATGCTTCCGACGATAATCTCGTGCTGTTTAAGTTAATCTTCCGGAGGCTTGACAGACCTGGAAATATTTTCAAGAACATAATAATATTAACCATGCAGAAACAAATTAAAGGATGTAAGTTTATAAAAAGTTTTTAAGAATCACATCAAAATTAAAAGTTTGCCAGTATCGAAAGTAAGGTTTCCTGACGATATTAGTGCTCGGTATAAAGGTTACCTACCGACCGTAGATTACGGTTTTGTTTTTATTTTTTATTTATTTTATGTACAGAAATATAAAAGTAAATTAATCAAGGTAAAGTAATATAATTAGCGGACAAATAACCAGACGGACGGATGGAACACACTTCCGTAACAGTAAAATCGCATTACCATACAAAAAGGATGCGCATAATACTCACTCTTCTCGTATGAGACTGTAAATGGAGAAGGTATACTTATTACTTAACGTAATATAATACGTACTTGACAGAGCTTCAACGCCCTTGTCGGAGACCGGCGTTTCGCAGAGGTTCAATACTTGCAGTCGCGTCAGGTGTTCAGCTATAAGCTCTACGCCACTATCACCAAACTTTGTGGACCATAAATTTAAATATCGAAGTGACGGTAGCTGAAAAAACATCGAAACATTTTACTCAACAGTTTGTGCCAATTTCCTACGAAAACATCGTTTAAAATATAGACTAGTTTATGTTTTTCTGCTACGTAAACGTACAAATATCCTCTTTTGTATCAATTTGCCACGAAAAAGTTGTAAAAATATTCTAATTTATGTCGAATTGTTACGAAAAACTTGTAAAACTAAACTCGTTTGTGTAAATTTATTACGAGAAAAAAGGGACAATAATACAATCGGTTGTGGCGATTACCTACGAAAAGATCGCAAAAATAAATTCGTTTGCATCGTTTTCTTACAAAAAATTAAAAAAGCATGCTCATTTGTTCCGATCAGCTACAAAATAAATCGATGTAAGATAAAATCAGAAGTTGGATGGGTGTTACTAGTGGCAAATATCCGTTTACCTTGATGAGGTGAACAGCGCAGGCGCTGGTGACGCTGGTGAAGGCGAGCGAGAGACACTCGAGGTTCCCGAGCGCGCCCGCGTCCAGCAACGCTGCCACGTCTGCGTCCGTAGCACGCACCGGCAGCGCCAGCCGCGTCGGACCGCCTTCCGATTGCTGATTACAAACACAAAACACTAAAACCATCTCCTAAAGGAGTTACATGATATTTATGTTTCTGTCTCTTTCTAAACTGTATATTTAAAACATCCCCTTTCCGTCATCGAGCAAACCGATGCACGGGCAGTATCCATCCCTTCGTCGTTGACATCCTTTCGGCACGAACGATACTTTTCGGGTCATCCTTTACCATGCGTTCCGCGAAGGAATGGAATGTTTGTTTGATTATAATACGGGTGTTTTAGGGCAAGAGTGCATAGGCTTTTATTAACTCAATGCGCTTCACCATCTATAATTACATTATCACTTACCATCATGGGACAGTAGTCAAGACAGTAGTCAAGCACATGTCTTAGATAAAAAAACTAAAAGAAAAAAAATTGTCCACTGTATGTTAGTAGGTACTTATTGTACCAATCTTCAGTGATAACGGTGACATGTTTCGTAGGTAATAAGCACGTGCTTATTACCTACTGACTTCTGGTTACTTCTTGGCAACACAAAGTAACCAAAAGTCACACTCGTACTATGGTATGGCGAAACATCGCTTGATGTCATGGATGTCTATCGGCTATGGCGACCGCTTCCCATCAAATGAACCACCTGTTCGTTTGTAAACTATTGTCTTAAACACTTTTTACAATACGTACCAATATCTGAAGACTCTGCTGTCTCTCACATAGATCCCTGTAATATTCCTGTCCTAATTCAGTCCCTTGAAGGGCGGCGATTATTTCTAACTGAATTTGTTCGCCGTTCGCCACTTCCCATTCCAACATGAGACAAAGGGCTTCTAAGGCCGCGGGCTGCAAAAAAATATTGATGATAATTTTATAATTTATGTCAATGTTTTGTACAAAAAATACTAATTGATCTGCATTGATGATTCAAAATAAAAGTCGCTAAATTACCATGCTCAATGTTTTCTGAAGTAAGTCGATTCATAGATGATACTTTTTACGTATCATAATTTAATTCAAGATAATTAGTAAGCCGTCAATAATTTGTAGTCATTAAATTCTTATTTAATAGTATGACTACAAATTATTGGCGGCGTACTTTATACAATGACTACAAATCATTGACGGCCTTCTACTACTAAACTCGGTCAACTGAGGAGTAGGTACTCGACACGCTGGTATCAGATTTTTTTATATTACTTTGGTCTCAGATTCATTACGTTAACAGCGCTCAAGATACATGGTAATCATAAGACAACATTTCACTTACATGTTCAGTCAATGCTACGAGGAGGAAGTCCGGTAATTGCTTGCTCATACTTTGCAAAAAGCTCTTCCTCTTCAGGCAACAGCTCAATAAACTCTTCATCTAAAACAATTGACATCATTGTCCTATATGGCTATATTATGTCAGGTACCTATAGTAAATCTATTCATGTTTATTGCAATGTATATTATTGTACAGATCGAGATTTTCACGTAAGTGTTTATAATTAAATATGACTGATAAGATTAGATACTCGTAGTGTCAAATGCTTTATGAACAATACACTTTAAAATGTCATACGTAATAGTTGAGTGGTTTAAGAAATAATTCGCGTACTTCAGTTCGTAATTATATTACTGATTAGCAATAATAAAAAATCTGTAATTATGGAGCACAGATGAACTGTGAAAAAGTTTCTTTCCTAATATTACTGGAAAGGTTTGAAGGAAAATAATATAAGCTAAAAATCGCAGATAATCGAAAATCGGAACACCATAACAAATATAATCACCATAATAATAATATTATTTACATTTTACCTCCATAATGATGTGGACGAGTGAAATCTCTTTAGTTCCTGTGTAACAATTTTTTTAAGCCTCGTACCTGGTCGAGACTTTGTATATTTTGAAACACCGATACACTTATAGAAAAGCATTAAAATATTGTCTGACGCATTAGAAACAAAACAATGCTTACCATGTTGCCCCAAAGTTCGCATAACTGCTTCTGCGGCAATGAGATCAATGGATTGGAAGGACCTGCTGCCCTCAGCCACGAGGGTGGACTGGGGCGCGCAGCGTTCGCTGGTGCTACACACGAGTGCACCGGGCATCGCGGGTCCTCTGCTATCGCTTTGAGAACGATTCCCAAGCGACTACCAACTTGGGGACAACTGAGAGCAGCCGCACAGAACGGCACCGGTTGAAGTACGCTGGCTACCACTACCAACCAGTCTTCATATTCGCTCCTGAAAGGATATCGTGGTTTTAGCCAACCATTTTAGCAATGGCAACGCATAGAATTCTATTTTGTAGAGAAGACTTACAAAAATTAATTCAGGTGTGAAATTCACATTTGAAAGTCAAATAGAATAGGGGTCAATTATCTTTCTTAGTTTGTGTATGATTGTAACTCTACATCGCTGCACCTGTGAGATCTTGTTTATGACAAGTAAGGATTTAAATCGTTAGTAGACCCGGCAGACTTTGTCCTGCACGGAAAAGCAGCGATTGGACTAAGACAACGTTTTCGTAGAACATTGTTTTTATGTATCTCGTAAAACAGTAAAATTTCTGGAAAAACTAAAATAAATGGGAAAAATTTAGCCAATTTTCATCCCAGGAACTTCAAGTATCTCCATATTTCATCACAATCCGTTTAGCGGTTCGGCCTTGATCAAGTCACAGACAGAGTTACTTTTGCATTTATAACATTAGTATAGATTATTTCAATAGTATATTATATACAGTAATTTTCTTCGTCTCCCTGAAGGTTTCAGGGTTTCGGAAATACAGCGACCATTAAGTAGGTCGAGCATGGAAACTATAGGACAATAATGCAGTCATTTTATTCCACAACGATTATTCCCAATAAAACTTACATATGCACCAGTATTTCAGCAAAGCACATGATATCATCTTCCATGTCATTACAGACGTGGGGCGTGGGACCCTCGCGGTAGTAGTCGTCGATGGCAGCGAGCGCCACTGCTACAAGGTTGGGTGCGGCGCGAGGATGGGGACAAACAGCGCGGCTCCCGTGCGTCACCTCGACGAAACGACGCACCAGACTTGCCCCCGAATTGTGTGCACTTAAAGCGCTGTAAAAAATATTAAGTTTTTATTTTTTACTTATAAATAAGGTTGTACGTGCGTAACAGTATAGGTATCAGAGACTAGTGGAATGAAAGTAGGTATCAGGCGCGGATGCGGACTTTGAATCTCTATTTTACAATTTTATCACAATCCATAATTGTCCTGTGCGAGCTCGAGTATCCCGTCTAGGGCCATACATAGACTTTCAGAAGTGCATATTATTAACTAATTGTTGCGTAATTCGGGTAACG
Organism: Perichares adela; assembly: GCA_018251795.1. Classification (NCBI taxonomy): domain Eukaryota; kingdom Metazoa; phylum Arthropoda; class Insecta; order Lepidoptera; family Hesperiidae; genus Perichares; species Perichares adela. Next base: position 2,880 of record DWPQ01002210.1, on the reverse strand, counting down.
AAAACAATGCAGGAAAATTAAAGATCGTTATAATCAAGAATTTTACATCTGCTCTCGAAGGAGTGTGAAGCAAGAACAAGTAATAATTACTCTCTAACTCGCACAAAACTTTATAAATTTACTTGAAAAAATATTTGAAAATCAAATAGCCCATGTCCTCCTTTGTTTGATTGACATTGACATAAAAAATGTACTTATAATAACGTAGTACGTAGTATCACTCGCTAGCCTAAATTGTATCTCTATAAACAAATACCTAAATTGTAAGCCATGGCGAAATAAATGTTTTTACTCTTTCTTTCTTTTAGAAGTTATTTTAAACGTCGCCCAAATTACCTCACAATCAAACTGACGCAAGTATCGTATCGTAATTTATATTACCTACTTTATGTAATTACAATATCATCCAATTAGCAGTAACACTTCTACGAAAGAAACGTAAGTGAGATAAGTCTGCTGTGGGTATTTTCTGCTGCGTAACAGTAAAATTAATATAATTACCTTGCTTCGTGTTAATAAGATTTGTAAGGAAAATGTGTCGTAGCTTTACTTTTTAGTATTCTGTTTATCAGTTATTAAATCGGTCCATAATATTGTGTGACGTGTGACACGATACACAATTAATAAACCTACCTCATTAATTAATTTAGAAAGCCGGTTTCTATTAAGAGTAAACTACTTCCGCTAGCGTTGCCAGGCATCCGGATAAATACGGATAAAGGTAGACTTTTTGAATGCGTGTCCGGCCAAATTAAACGGAGTCCGTTCTAAGCCCCAAGACAAAAATTTTAGCGGTACCCGTTCAGGCTCATGCTATAAAATGTATGGTAATGACAGTCCCTGCGGAAAGATGATGTCACGCCAAAAATCTTTCCGCAGGGACTGTCATTACCATACATTATTTAAATAGCGTGAGCGTGATCGGTTACCGCTAAGATTTTTGTCTTGGGGCTCTGTGCGGTTTTTTTTAGGATCTTCACCACTCACCTCGAACTCCAGTAATTCGGGAGTAAGCAAGCAAATGTATTTATTTAAAAAGGTTTATTGTAAATACAATAAGCCTGGTCTTACACAGATAGTTTTTGTTGTATGTCATATAAATACTAAGACACAAAATCCTTAATAATTCAGATTGTCTGGCCATATTGACTAGTAAGTCCGGTTATTAGATTTGACGACATGGCAACCCTACTTGGTTATGACATTTAACGATATGTGACGTACAATTTGAGACATGGAGATTGTGCGCTTTTAATAGCCAATGTTTTATTCCTAGCACGTTTGTACGTACGTATGCTCGATACAACGCAAATAAAATGTTATTACGACGTACCTACGTGTATTCCATCTAATGAAATATTTATTCAATGACACTAAAGTTTTCTTCAACATGTTTTAGCGATATAAGCACAGGTACATGTTAACTACTTTGTATTTTAGTATCTTATTTGACAAGTGTTGGTTAAATAATCGATTGTTTTACAAAACAATCTTAGTTGATTGGTTTTTTCATTATAAAGAAGTAACAAATTAATAATTTTGGATCTGCGTTTTTCAACAAGATAACTAAATTGGGTAAAATGTATGAGTATAGTCGGCATTAAAATTAAAAGGTTAAATTAAAGTTACTCTATTATCTCATCATACCTTATGGACGTTTATGGGCGTCGGGAGAATTGTATACATACATACATATATAACAACCTATGACTGTCGTACTGCTGGGCTCAGGCCTCCTCTCATACAGAGAACGTTAAGGTTATAGCCCACCATGATTAAGACAAAGCTAGACTAACAGGTTGAATTTTTTTTACATTTTAATAAAAAAATATATTGAAGATTTCAGCAAAAAAAAATTTTTTTTGCTGAAGGCTTAGCGAGGCTAGGGAGGCTTTTCTAGAAAAAAGTGAAAGAGGATTACTGGTTAAACTTAGGGCAAAATGTTATTTAATTAGGCGCAGTAGCCAACATCATCAGCTATTCAATATTTTCCTATGGATATTTACCCTCCAAACAATCTGTACATACTTTCAATAACAGTTATTAAAAAGCCATTATTTTGAGAATCTAAATGTATGATGACTATTTATCAACGTATAAAAAAGGTATTCCGATTTTGGATACATTTTATAATAACTGTATCAGTACAATTGTTTGTCAATAGGTGGCGCTAGTATCTCTATAACTGTAATAACTAAGGCTAAAGACAAAACATACTATTTACAATTAAACTTTATTGAATTTGATTAATTATTTTTTTGGGTGACCTAAATACGCAGATGAGATTAATTTATAATTAAGATTCTAGGAAATAACTGAAATTTATTCTATTCTATATACTAATATCAACAATAAACAGGACATTTCGTATCGGAAAATCATTAACAGGAAATAATATTGGGTAATTAATGAATGTAAAAATAACTTATGACGTCAATAGAGCGATATATCGGTTTACCACACTAACCTTTCATTAGTTATATGCGTATTATAAAGCAATTATCGCTCGCGGAGAATGAAAACATTATAACCTGCATACCTGAGTATTCTATAAATATTCTCCAAGGTGTGTTAAGTCCAACCCACACTTATCCAGTGTAGTGGACTATAGCCGTAAACCTATTTATGGGCCAAGCCTAGCAGTGGGACAATTATAAGTTCTGATGATGTCCAACGGTGGATCCACCCGGGGGGAGAAAAGAGGGGAGGTCATGGGGGTCGTGACTCCCTCTTGGGCTGCGTCATTTAATGTTTTTACATCATTAAGGTCACAATAAAGATTTTATTTTAAGTACTTTCAATATTTAATTAATCTTATATTAAAATATCTACTTTTTACTTGTATCTATTTTTATCAAACCTTCCTCCACCCCCTACCCT
>DWPQ01002209.1:0-10954 GCA_018251795.1 Perichares adela | reverse complement strand
AACACTGGCCCCACCAAAATATTTGTTTACGGGGTAAACATTCCTTCCCGTGGAAGTATTACTTCGGAATGACATTTTGTTCTTTACACTAAATATTTGCTTACATTATATCGCTAATAGACAAACCCTTCGTATCAATCGAAATAATTGGCCGAGTTTAGGATGTTTGGGCGCGCTGAGTGCTGTTCACGTGACCGGTGGTTACTTTTTTTGATCATATTCGTGGTCCGGAATGATGGTAAACCGTCGTTAAGTCAGGTCAGAAATCTTCAGGTGGAATAAGACCTTGATGCAGCGTGGTGAAGCACGTTTCAAGCAAGTTCAGTAAAGACTCCAGCGGTAGGCTGCAAATTCAATATAGTATTCAAACATTCCAGATAAACCCGATAAAAGAATAATGTTATGAATTCGGTTCTAAATTTATCCAAAATTGTCCACAGAAGCTCTGAAAGTGTACAGCGAACGGCTGACGGAGTGGGAGAGGACAGAGATCCGCAAATACCCTGAAGTATGGTTCCTGGGTCTGGAGGCCAACAAGGTGCAGGCGCGCTCCAATTTGCCAAACAATTGCGGTTTCGACGATGAGAATGGCAGTTACAATAAGGTATATATTTGATTTTCTATAGATACACTAAGGTCTGTATTCCAGTATTGACTCCAATCCAACTCGGCAGCTCAGATGCACTGTTCTGAACAATATATTATGAGGCAATGGTATCATGGTTTTTGGATGCTACGAGGTTTTTTATTGTCCAACTTAATGGCGACAGTATGTGATAAGCCAGTGAACAACCAAATCCAATCAGTCATGTCAGTTTTTTTCGTGGTCAGCAAGGAGTTGCTGATGCCCTTTACTTGGCACTAAAACTGAATTGAACGAAAACATTGTGAGCAAACCTGCATAACTGAGAGTTACCCATGGTGTTTTCGAAGATGTGTGAAGTCTCTCCATCGGCAATTGATCTTAAATCATGCCATTGTAAGACATCCGAGACAATTGTGGGACAATTACAAGTTGTTGTGATGATGAATATACGTAATGTGAGGTATGTGAAAAGTTCACAGCTGAAAACAGGTCCAGTTATGAAATATTTTCGACCTGATCTAGAAAAGAATAAGGTCACAGTAGAAAACAAATAACTCATTCTATATCGGTACTGAAAGTGACTCCAAAAATATATGTAATCTTTTAACAAAATGAAAGGTTTACTAAAAACTTACACAATCTACTTCAAGCGGTGTTTCTGGTTCTGTATGCGACAACATACGCATTCACTATTGTCACTTGTTATGTTACTACAGTAGTTGCTGTTCTCGGGTTAATCCTCTTTAAGTATTGCGGCAACAGAATTAACGTAGCACGTGCCTTTTGTGTCGACCATAATGTGGGCGTCTATAAGGAAAGAGTGAATAGGGTTTTACTGACTTAATGAGCTTTACTACCCCAGATTACATCTAAACTTACCATCAGGTGGAATTGTAGTCGAACACTAACTTTCAAACAGTAAAAAAACATAAATATTCGGCGAAGTTAGGACTTACGTAATCGCGTAATTTTCTGTCTCACGTGGCTTAGAGTAAACTCGCCGTGTATAGACTGTATAGAGGGAGTTGTGCCCACACAATGCGTTTCTTCTCAATACTCAAGGGTGTGACAACTGAGACCTAGCTCTAATGGGTCAATTGTTCACAGCGAGAATTGTTGCCAACTTACGGTTCTTGTAAATTATCTGTGGGTCGCAGTGGCCATTTAATCAAGTGGACTCTCTTCGCTAAATGTAATGTCCAATAAATGAAAGTTTAATAAACCTAAAAACACGCTTTAAACGTAAGCCAAACTAAAAAGTAGAAAACAATTAAAAAATAATCTAAGAATAGTTCGTTCAATTGAGGCCAGTAGTTGATCAAGATTGAGAAATTTTCTTAATTACTAAGTTATGGAATAAAATTTGTATAAAAAGAAGTGTTTTAAATAAAGAATCGATTTCATGCAAGTAATTTGGTGGACAATGATACATATTTTCGCAACACTACTACAAACGAACAAATAATAATAACGCATAGAAATCAAAACGATTGTAATGAACTAACGTTTTCATAAACATTTTGTCATTAAAAACCTTATTTATTCCAGCAAATCCACGACCACATAGCATATCGTTACGAGATACTGGAAGTTATCGGCAAAGGATCCTTCGGGCAAGTTATACGGGCTCTGGACCATCGCAATGGGAACCAAGTGGCCATCAAGATCATCAGGAATAAGAAGCGGTTCCACCACCAGGCCCTCGTCGAGGTGAGGGTGCTGGACCACCTCAGGCTGAAGGACAAGGAACAAGCGCACAATGTTATCCACATGCTCGATTACTTCTACTTTAGGAATCATCTGTGCATTAGCTTCGAGCTTATGAGGTTAGCTTTTAAAAACAATTAGGTTTCCTTTATTTTGACTGTGACGTGGCCATATATATCCAGCACCCTTTATTTAGTGATTTGCATAAATAATAAAATCTTGTCACTTTTTTCTTTCGTATTCCAAGTTCTTCTGCACTATTGTTTATCTCGATATTCGTATTTATTTATTTTTATATTTCAGCATCAACTTATACGAGTTAATTAAAAAGAATAACTATCAAGGGTTCAGCTTGAGTCTCATCAGGCGGTTCGCTAGCTCGCTACTCCGCTGTCTGAGGCTACTGGAATCAGAGAACATTATCCATTGCGATTTAAAACCAGTGAGTTAAAATAATTACTTAACGTACAGATTAAGAGAATGTAGATTTACAGAAAAAAATTAAGTTTGTTTGAATTTAATCACAATTTTAAGAATAGACTGTGTGCGGGATCTCGAAGATCAGGACGCAAAGCTAATATGCATGAATTAGCAAGATTTCTTCTTAACACACCCAACCTATAGGTGTATAACGCTTAACCACTGCATTGAGATTGTGTTGTTAAGCTATTAAAATCCTGTTGTGAAAGTTATAGAATCAAAGACTAAAACAAAGAAAGATCATACCATACAATATTCTTTTCAAATAGGGATTTTGATGGTTTTAGGTAGTAAACCTTTTAAACTGAATCGAATTTTAGACCTTCATCTTGTAACTTTTATTTTTTGAGACCCTAACCCTTCTGAATTTTATTCGAATTCAATTCCAGGAGAACATACTGCTCAAAGCCCGTGGAAGCTCGTCCATCAAGGTGATCGACTTTGGCAGTTCCTGTTACACACACGCCAGAGTGTACACGTATATCCAGTCGAGATTCTACCGAAGCCCCGAGGTTATTCTCGGATTGCAGTACGGTGCGCCTATAGACATGTGGAGTATGGGTAAGTTTTAATTCAAATTCATTTATTTCTGTTGAAGAAGAAGAAGAAGAAGAAACATTTCTTCCATTCCATTATCGGTACCTCAACAATATTTGGTACAGTTCACAACAATGATTTCGTTGAATTCGACATTGCAGTTGCAGAAGTACCAATAAGATGGGAGAGGGTTCGCACTCAGAATATGGCGTGGGATAAAACCACGGCCTCTGATATTAAATCTGTTGTTATCACTTATACACGAAATTTTTTGACTTCTACGACGACGATGAGATGAAACGCGAAAGAAAATCATCAGCACATGTTTTAATCAATCAATCAATTTAATTTAGGAAATTCATGCTAAATCGATAGCGCTAGTTATCTCTGGATCGCTCTATTCTACTACTTTAATTCCTGACAAGGCTACCCTCCTAAAATAAGTAGTAAAATGTTATTGACTTCTTTCGATTGCAAAGTCAGTGATGAACTTTACAAAAATTACATCTTCAACTTCCCTATATCCATCATGGATGGTAACGTGTCATTGATGCATTGATACGATACATTTATGTAAAAACAGAGCATTTAATCTCACTGGTAACAATTCACCACTCTAGCTCATGGACATTATATTCCAATTAGAAACACGAGCTTCGTTGAAAACAGCTTCGATTTACGCATTCAGAATCGATCACAGACTATTGGTATTGTTAAGGACTGAAATGGGCCGGCACGCTTCCAAATATCGGTAGGCGCTAAACAGTAATCGAAACAACGTAATTTAATTGGGTTTGCTAGATTTGGTACCGTCAAACCTGAACAACGCGGGTATATTATCATTTGTTGAATCGGGCTGGCAGTCGATATTGGTTTATACCTCGCATTCTTGTCATACACAAACACAAACACACACGCACATACGCACACATGTACAGCTGCCATATGTCGCGTTGCCTTTCTCTCGTGCTTTCTATGGGCCATTGCGTAATGTGGGTCGGTGGTCGACGGTCGGCGGTCGTCGGTCGTCGGACGATCACATTTGCTCAGTTAGTTAAGAATAACACCGACTTGTTGCTCTACTTATGATTATTTACTAGGATTGACATACTTTATAAAATCATAAATATCTAGGTACATATTTACAGACTACGATCTTTTCCAAAACGAATCTACACATAAGTAACGATTGTAGATCAATTCTAAATCAACCTTAAGCCATATGGTTACAAATGCTTTGTATCAATAGAACTGCTCCATGCTCCACTAACTCTTCTATCTTCCAATAAAAGCCCTGTCTAAATCAGTCCAGCCGTTCTAGAGATAAGCCGGAATAAACAGACAGACAAAACTTGGAAAATACCTAGATGCTTTTTCAACCAAACTCAAGTTGTATACCGCCCTATTTGCATCTGATGTAGAAGATAGCAGCGACTTCAAATAGAATTCGTAACGCCATGTTATGCAATGTGATGAGATAAGTGCCCCAGTATGGTATTAATTGTGAAATCAGGTAGTAAATCAGGTGGTTTAGGTACAGGTATTCCCTCCGCATTCACCATTTATACGATGTGTCGCTAGACCGCTACTGATGTCCCTTGTTGCGACATACTACCTTAATAGTCAATTCTAGAATTGCTTTTATGGCAAGTGGACGAATCTGCGAATAACTTTAAGGCTAATAAATGGATTTATCTACGGTATATTATATAGATTAGAATATAGATTTAAATGATTTAATATAACTAAACAGATAAACGTTTCGTGTGATCTCAGTGTCAGTTGTTGAGTTGATTTATTTGACAACAAAGCTCCGGTTCAAACCGGTTTGCTGTTATCTTTTGGATCGGTGAAGCTGTCAACATAGATATTTCTATGAAAGTCAAAAAACTCATCTACGAACCCAAACATTCGACCTAACTATTTCTACAAAGTTCTGTTTCGTTTTACTTGTCCATCATTTTTAACAATTAAACTCTGGAAATTTTAACAATTAAATTCTGTCGAAATTTTAACAATTAATTTCTTTCGACATTTTAACATTTAACAACCAATGTACCTACAGTATAAAGTTACGTCGCCACGCCTAATGACTTGATTGCGGAATAATCACATCATTCACAGTAATTACAAAATTGTCACTTGGAAACAAGACGCGGGTCAAGATTGTTAACGGCGCTAAGAATTCGAGAAGATTATTGTTAGACTTGTTCAAGCCAAGAACAAGCAAGGTCAGAAGTTCGCTACAATTAATGCATTTAAACTATATTACTATAGTGCAACAAGTTCATTGTCATAACAATTTGACTCAACTCCGGTCATTTAAACATTGAAAGATTTCTGAATGTCTTATCATAATATACTTCCTGTTGATAGACAAATCTCTTAGTATAAAGTATTAACTATTTGTCCGTGCTTTTTGGGAAAAAATGTCCTAAGCATACTTATCCGTTTGAATCCTAAAAGTTGCCTAATCATAAATGTAATGTCAGTAATAGCCTAAGTTACGTTTAGTTAGCTTAGTAGTAGGGTAAAAAGACTTTGTTACCTTTCTTATTTTATTACTTCATTGTGAGCCTAAATAGTCAATGGAATGTAAAGAAGACCTAGACGTTTATATGAGAGATATATTTTTGTAATTGAGTAGTACAAATCTACCAAGAAGTGGTTTAAAACAAGAATTAAGAAGGAAAAAAAGAAAAAAATACTTTTATATTTCCTGAATTTTTTTAGTGAGTAAAAAAACCGTTTTTTTTTAAAGGTAATCAGGTGTTATTTATTTATGGTAGGTTGCATCCTGGCTGAATTGCACACTGGATACCCGTTGTTCCCCGGTGAGAATGAGGCCGAGCAGCTTGCCTGTATAATGGAGTTGCTTGGCCCACCGCCGCCGGATCTGTTGCTGCATGCGACACGGAAGAGATTATTTTTTGGTAAGGTATTAAATATGTCATAGTAATAACTTATTCGGTATAAGGTTAGCTTAAGTCCGCTATACAGTTATACTGAAAATCAGTGTCGTGATCTTCTATCAGAAACACGGCGGAGACAGATCCCCATTTATCATTGTTAGCAATGCTTAAACAAATAAGTAGGTATATTTTTTCACTGACCAGTCTTCAATACAGTTGCAGTCGATCACTTTTATGGAAATGGAACACACTTTGACCACAACCAATTACTTATGGGGACGTTAGTAGAGGCATGTTCTTTCTGTAGAGAAATCTAATTAATACCGTTATTTCTAGACTCAAAAGGCTCACCGAGGACCGTGACCAATTCGAAAGGTCGGAAGCGGAGGCCGGGCTCGCGAAGTCTCTCCACCGCACTCCGAACGGACGACCCAGCTTTCCTCCACTTCCTCCACAGATGCTTAGAGTAAGTACTTTTTTATGGAGCTAATTACGGATTTTCACACTTCCTGTATAATATTTTTTCATATCAATAGGCCGCATCCGAACCCGACTACTCTGCTCAAGTAGACGTGATCTATAACTGGGTCGTCAAATAAATAATAAAATAAAATAATATGTTTGCTACTTAACCATTTGTAGCAATTTACGTTTATACCTACAAACTGTTGTAGACATATTTCGAATCACACTCTGTATGTTTTTAACTTTTTACAAATCCACATATTTTCAATTTCTGCAAAATTTCTCGCGGAATAAAGTACAAAAGTATAAAGTGATAATGCCTGATAAACATTAAATACTGGTTACAGTATTTTGGTACGTACGGATACAATTTTTAAACATAACTATAATGTTTCTCGGAGTAAATCTAGAGCGGGAGTCTCAGAAAATAAACACTTTGTCCCAGGTCATCATATTTTCACTTTAACATCATTAACGGCGTCTGCCGGTGTGAACTGGCGTGGTTTCATTGCATAATGGTAAGTATTCGAGAAGGTATGAAGTGCATTCATCGAGTAACGTGTAGTGTTACCTGCATACACCTTATGCGTAAGTGGAGTGAGACGAGGCATATATATGACGTCACGTGTCCACAGTGAATTAGATCAATGAACAGGTGTTAGGTGGCTGGCTAATGAAGTCATGGATAACTAAACGTCTTTATTATATATACGTAATAAAAAATCGCTTTTTTGGTAGCGGGAGAGGAAATCTTCATGAGGTACTCGACCTTTCTATAGAAATATGCCGGGTTATATATAGGATTTCTACCATAAGGAAACCTGCATACCTGAGAGTTCTTCATAATGTTCTCGAAGGTATGTGAAGTCTGCCAATGCGTACTTGGTCTGTGTGGTGGACCATGGTCTTATGGTCAATGTGAGAGGAGACCGGAGTCCAACAGTGGGTCAATTATTTGGTATTAGTTGTTATGAATGAAATAAAAAGTCTATCGGAAACTTTAGTATTCGATCCTCGGTTCCTGTAAATCGAAATGATTAAGGAAGGTGGAAGGAATATCAATTGCCTAAGTGACATTCTCTGTGTATACTCGTATACAATTGTGAATGTTCCGAAATAATTAACCTGGCTTTACCATCCATCTTTCTGCGTCGCTCACCTTACCAAAGTCTACTGACCTCGATTCGTATTCTAAACTGCCACGGTCCTGCGGAGTGAGGTACCAGCTTTCATCTGAAGTATTTCTCCTGCACGTTTACTTTTTCTGAAAGACTGTTACAACGAAGATTACTGGCACGAGTCTACTGGCAACGGTGATTACGGAGATGCTTGCTTGATCATTCCAATTAAGTAGCTGTAGCTCAAATTGGTCCTATTTCAAAATAATCTACCGTTGCTTCCGATAAAATACATAAGTCATTACAAAGATTTTCTAATAGCATGAACTTTAAAGTCATATCCAATGTGGGTCAATAGGCGCCGAGTAATCAAATATTTGTTTCGCGTGTATTCAAATTATAAAAAATGCCGTGTGACCGTTTTCTACCACTCGTCTTACTTTATTCGTTCCGTTTATCTTCACGTTATGGAGTACCGGTTCTCACACTAAGACACTGTATAACTGTTGTTACGAGTTCCGCGCTGATGAAGTAATTTCGCCAAAGAATTGTTTTCGACTCCGAAGTTGTTTAGCAGATACAAGTGAGGTGGTAAACGTAAGACTCGGGTGAATAGATCCCCTTACACTTTAAATGCCGCAAATGACAGATAGACCTGTCAAGTAGGTATAGGTACTTCTTGTTCTTTTCATGTTCCAAATCCACAACATGACTCGGGGCATATTCACATACGGAATTTGGCAAAATAAAAACAAACCATAGGATTTTGCTCGTGACACTTGAGTTAATTTAAATCCATATTCTCTGTTGAATATCTTACAACGTTTCTTGGAACATAATAGAATGTAGTATTGACGCACAGTTGCGAACAACGTAACGAATCCAGTGATTTGCACCCTCTTCAATCGGATTCTGCTACTGCAGAGTTCCAGGGGAATTTTTAAATAAATAATATAAGTATACCATATTTCTCCAATCACAGCCTTTAACTTCTTATACCTGCTGTGTGTCTCCGACAATTATCTCTTTCTACGCATACCATGTTTCTTGGAGTGTATACCATGTTTCTTGGAGAACACGGATTTCATTCGACAATACTTGATACAATTATGTCTACATTGCCAGAATATCACGTAAAACGTAACAAAAAGATAACTTTCACTGAGTTTCACACATTTTTATTTGCATTAGTGGGAGCCCGATGAAATGGAAGGTTATGCATTGTTACACAGCACGAGCGGCCGGAGAATGAATGAGTTAATGACAACAAAAAGTTTCAAGAACAGTGTAAGTAACCTCTTCCTAGTCATTAATTGGATATGTAAGTGAGTACAATGGACCACTGCGTTTTGCTATATATCATTTTATTCATTAATTTATCTTTTGAAACACGGTACGTAAGAAAACGTTGGCAAACATAATAGAGTTCTCCATAAAGTTCTCGAGGGTGTGTGAATTCTCCCAATATGCATTTGGCCAGCGAGGTGGACTATGACTTGAGTCTGTGATGATGTGAGTGATGATCTCTGTGAGAGAAGACCCTAGTTCAGCAGTGTGAAAATTATAGCTTACGATGATGATATTCAAGGTATACTATAAGCACCTTCCATTGAGATAGCGTGAAATGTCTTAGGTGTTTCGGTTTAGAGTGTTGGAGAGTCAGTAACAAATTAGTCTCCTATGTCCTTATTGAATAGTAACGCGTCTATGGCACCTCTGTTGTCAAAGGCGTCCATGGGAATACAACATTTAACCCCGGGTGTCACGTTTTACTCATCTAACGGTTAATAAGATAAAAACAGTTATAAAATTGGTACATACTCGTATGTGATGCATAAGTTTTGTTTGTCTGTAGGTAGAATATCTTCGTTTTCTTCATATACATACTGATTTCTAAGGATTGTTTCGTATTTTACTCTCTCCGGTTGATACTTGACATTCGAGTTTTCACTCGCTATAAACATTTGTTAGATATGAAGCAATATGTGGTTAACACTAACACACTGCAGATGTTTTAAACATAATGAAATATAGTTTTTGTTTTACTGCATTAGCCAACAAGTGAGCAAACGGGTCACTTGGTTTTCAGTCGTCAGCGACAGTCATGAACTTCCGTAACGTCAAATGTTTTACCGATTCGTTTCGGACCAGATGGGAGTAAGGACTTGCTTAGTAGCTGGTATTCAGACACCGCAACCGTATATTAATGGTTATTTAACACATTTCACAGTACCTAATTTTATTACTTACCAATCTCCTATAATCAAAAGTAAAATATATATATTATACGTTCTTAAATTTCAATGGCATTGGCAATGGGTTCCAGATTTGCTTATTAGCCCAGAAAACATTGGTATTACTCTTGGTCACACGAGAGTCATCGTACCATAACCATACCAGGTGGCTTGTATTCTCGTTTATCGATTATTAACTATAAAAAATACATTAATATTAATGATCTCATTCAAATTTGATTGGTTATGTAAATCGATTTTCATTTCGATAAGTTATGATTTGATCAAAAATACATTTTGATCTGAACCACTTTCTTTCTCACAGTGGGACATAAAAATATTGAGTATCAAATACAAATTTTAGTTAAAAATATAATTAGTTGTTTGGTTATTACAATAATAACCGAGTTTACAATAATTAACAGAACCATTCTGTGTACAATACTTACTCATAGTGAATCCTGTTTTATATTTAAATGTAGATGAACATTTGAGATTAATATGTATTTTATAGTTTTAACTAACACATCTTCGTGTTAATAATATTTCATTACCTTACTAATAGCGCTGAGCTTGTATATAATATGATATTATCACAGTATAACATCATGTTTCGCGCAAAGCATTCTTGTAGTAATTGCATCGTGTTTGTATGGTCTGTGCTAGCTCTACTCTCGCGTTGTCGACCTGTGACCGCTGGTGAAAGCGAAATAGGGCTCTCACTAGGGCTGTTGAATCTCTATAGTACACCGTAAGTATACACTGAATCTATATAGACTACTAGCTGACCCATGCAACGTTGTTTTGCAATAAAAAAAATAGGGGTTGATGATAGTAAAGTGAAAATTGGGAGTTATATGTATTTTTGCGTGCCACATTATAAAAAAATAGTCCATAAAATAAAAAAATAATGTT
>DWPQ01002208.1:0-10955 GCA_018251795.1 Perichares adela | reverse complement strand
AGTAGCAATAGTCGCAATTTAATTTAACGGCCATCCGTCGATAACGTGCAACCGCTTTCCGTTTTTCACGCCACTTCATAGTTGCCCGTTTTAAGTTTCGCCAGAGTGACAAGTCAAATTATGTTAGTCAAGATCGTTTATCCAAACCACCACTACGCCGTTAAATTAATTAGCGCCATCTTCTTTTCTGTAGATCCAATTACACAAACGATTATAATTTAACTCACTTAAACGTATCACTAATCATAGATTTCTAATAGAGAAACGTAGGACAACAAAGTTGAACGTTTTGAGTTCTGACCCTATTTATAAAACAACGCCGAATAATTACATAAGTTATCCAATCACAAGCAATGATGAATCACCTCCTATTGACTAGTTTCGATAAATTAACTGAACTAAATATTTTATTTTAGAAAATTTTACAAAACTTACTCGCGAGTGTAGTACATCAAACATACTGGCAATTTAACGAATAAATAAAATTAACATGTCAAACTAGTACAAAGATCGCTCAAAAATAATATTTTGGATGGCAAATCATTAGGAAAATTAGATTTTATTAACTGCACTCTTCAAATATTTATTTAATATGGGGACCTTATCGAGCAAATACACACGACGTATAAGTATTGATAACACCTTTGCCATCAATCCAGCTGTAGCTTTACATAAATCTTTTGAAGATGATGCTATAATTAACGTAGACGAATTACAAGCAGTAAGTAACGTATTTCAAATTTAAATCTACTGGAAAAAAGAGAAAATGGAAAGAGTTTATGAATGTTGAATTAAAAACAAATCATACAATTTGTCTGGAAGTGCTGGTGATCCGCAACTATTGAATTTCTGTACAAATTAAAAGTTCAACCTTAGATTTGCAATTTAACTTATTTATCAGAACTTTGAGTTACGGTCAAATTAACGGCATTTCGCTGAAACATAATAAAATTTAGGAACTGCCTGATGCCTAAACAAAGCGCAAAAAGTAAAAACTATGTTAAGTTGTTATCGTCTTATGGACTTAGTTATTCCTTTTTACCCTACAATAAATTGTTAACATTTTGTGTTTTGACTTGTTGTTGTTTACATGTGATCAACAGGATAATAATAGTGAAATACTTTTGAAAGAAAACAATAGACCGTACGATAATGAGGAAAATCGAGAGTACTGGGTTCAAAGAATTGACTATTTAAAACATGAACATCAATTAATAAATAAAATAATTGAAACTGAATTTGAGAAAACCATTCACGAGAATAACAGTCTAGTCGAAACGTCGAATGTCGCCCAAGAGAAAATGCAAAAAATAAAACCATGTTTTGATTGGCGATCAAAGGTGAAAAAATTATATAAATTCGTTTAATTATTAAAAATTACAATGATTGAGTAATGTGAATTAATCGTTACAGATATTACAATGTTATGAAGCTAATCCTCATCAACCTTTAGTATGTTCTGCTGTAGTACAAGCATTTAACAACTATGTAACGTCCTGCAGGATTGAAGAATAAACTAAAAACGTGTTTTGTTATATATTTTAAAGATAGTCAATATAACTAGTTAATTAACTTGACTTAATTGACTTCACATCTTAATGTAATAAATTTTGTTTCAAGAATAATCTTGAAATAGGAACAACATTAACATTATTTGAATATTATCTCAGACAGAGCGCCACATTAAAAGTAATATATTATAAAGAAAAGTTTTAGATTCATGTATGTAACTTGTATAAATTCATTTGTTTTTACAATGTTTAATGTATTGTGTGTATGTATGGAATTCAAATTTTCTCATATTATGAACATTTATCCATAGTAGGTTCTGTACCTGTTTATACTTTTTTTTTTCCGAAAAACATCGAAGACCATGGCGTCATACGTTCTTGTATGTCAAATTGACAGTGACGTAGTCAAATGTGCTCGAAAGTTGAAACGGACGGTTTATTCAAATTACAGTTTCCAAGAAGTGATAATATATGCATAATTATTTAGTCATTAATTGGGTAATGTAAATAATTGAGAATGGGGCGCTGTTCATAATTAAGTTTGATGCTTTATTAACTCAATCGATCAATATGCCCCAGTTGTAAGTTTTAAAATTGTCAACGAGACAAATCACAAGTGTTTAATAATAATGACCTCCAATGATTCAAGAACTCAGGATGATTCTATGCGGCATACGATTTTGGAAAAGATCATTGCAAATAATCCAGAAGTAGTGGCTAATAAGGTACTTTTGGAGACTCACTTTTCTTATCCTATGTCAAGCTTCATCCTGTTTAATTTGATTCTCAAAGATGTGCCTGAATATGTGCTAAGTATTTTAGCAGAATTAAATACTTTATTTTTGAACATAAACTAGTATTTCAAATTTTCTTAAATTCTGTCAATTTACTTTACAACAATCTCTGTAAATAGCATATTATGTTTTGTAATTAAACATCAGTTAGGAGTTCAGTTTTGTTATTTGTAATGTATATCTTATAATTGATGCTTAGATTAAATAATAAGAAAGTTTTATACAAAAAAATTGTGTTTGTCAAGCCTTTACAATTATTTTTACAATAAATTTAATTCACAATGTATTTTTACATATTTTTTCTGTTATAATTATAATTACTGTTACAAAGCTAAATTAAATTGTTTGTAATTAACTTTTAGATATATATACAAACCCTGAACTGTGTCACTACTCACCAATATATTAATTGTAATGACATTTAACTTTTCAGCTATAATCATCTAAATATGTGTACTCTGTCCGTAATTTCAAATATATATTTTTTAAAAACCATAATTTTCAGGCACCAGATATAAATGATTTTACCATTGTAAAACCCATAAGCAGAGGAGCATTTGGAAAAGTATTTTTGGCTCACAAGAAAAACAATGAGGAGCTAATGTATGCCATTAAAGTAATGAAAAAGTCTGACATGGTTAATAAAAATATGGTGACACAAGTAGTGACAGAGAGGAATGCATTAGCTCTTGCCAGGAGTCCATTTTGTGTACACTTGTTCTATTCTCTGCAATCTACATCATCTGTATATTTGGTAAGGTCTTCTTTGTATAAAGGGATCGTTTAGGTTTTGCTATTATACTGATAATACACTTCATATATTTAAATACATATCTGTTTAAAAGACTAGAGAAAAACTGTTAACATTTTTTTACTGATCAAAAATTACATATAACTCTACAAAGTTATCAGTATGAGATTAATTGACATTTAATAATAAAAACATTTTTGATATCTATTACTTATATGAAGGTGACAGTAATCATATATAAGGTATATCACCAAAAAGACATTTTCATATGGTATGTAGAATTGATTCCTTTTCTTCTAAGGTTTTTTTCTCTTAGTTGTAAACTCTGATTGGTCATGGTCTCTTTCTATGCTATCTACTTCTATTACAGTTACTAAACACAATTTACATTTAGAATAACTTGTAATATGTACCTGATACTAAAATATCATCATTATTGCTATCACAATACATAACTATCCAGCTGTCTTTGTGTATACTCTCGTAATAGTATAAGTCCTAGTCTACTGTGTTCCCTGAGTGTAGATTACTTATATAGAGAACTCTCAAGTATGTAGGTTATTTTTAAAACGTAAGGTACATTTACATTCCTACTCTGAGAATCTAAAAACCCAAAATGCCGACATGGTGTGGCCTTTCCCTTATATAATTTTTTGTTGACGTAATGTTAATATAATAAATATTTTTAGGTGATGGAGTATATGGTTGGAGGAGATTTAAAATCACTGTTAGGTGCATATGGATTTCTTGAAGAAGCTATGGCAGTTTTTTATATTGCAGAAGTAACCCTAGCTTTAGATTATTTGCACAAACACAACATTGTTCACAGAGACTTGAAGCCTGATAACATGTTAATATCAAAAACTGGTCATGTTAAACTGACTGACTTTGGGCTATCGAAGACTGAAATACATAGAGGTTAATAATTATTTCAAAATTAATGTTTTGTAGAGTGTAGCTAAATGAATTCTAATAAAACTTATTATTTCAGATTTAGAGATATCAGACTTTGTGAATCGAACTCCAAGTCTGAACATGAGAACACCTGGCCAGCTCTTGTCTCTGACATCTCATCTCTCTTTTGGTTCTGGTGGAGGAGATAGCACCCACCACTCATTTGTGGATGCCTGTGAGAACCTACTTGATGAACTTAAAGAGACTAGTATGAAATTATGGTTAATTCATAACTTTTTGCTGTATTGAAGTTTTGATTAGATCAGATATAACAAAATAAAAAAAAATTTCATCTATTAGAATCCGTGTAACCGCCTTAGGGGATTTACTAAATCTTTTTAACGATGTCTTTCTTTAATTATTCCTATTTAGAATTTGTCAACATTGATTGTATAATAAATTTTGATATAATCAAAATAAGTTTAGGAAATTTCTGGAACTGTAAAATGGGTTGGTATTCTATTGGGAAATAAACCAAATTTGATTATTCCGCAGCCGCGAAATCTTGTGAAATGAATTTTGTATTGAAGTAAATCCCCCAGGGTACAATTGGGAATTCAAATATATAGAGAGTCCATTTAAAGATGAATGTGTTCATTTTCTCTTGATCAACAATCACAAATTTCATTGTTGTTTTTATTGTAGCTAAAATAAAAAGTCTCTATGAAGGTGCCAATGGATTGGATAGTTCACCTTTAATGGATCACTCACAGCTGTCTGGGATTCATCCGTTCCTAAGTGCCGAAAGCATAAGTCTTGATGATATTGTTGTAAGTATTTAGTTACTTTTACTTACTGCGAAAGCAATCGGAAATAAAATTAGTTTCTAATACACAGTTTGAATTATTAGAGGTGCGTACAGAGTTCTAATTCGAGTTTCGCGTGTTGAAGACCGACGCTTAAACCATTATGCTTACTGCTTTTTATTTATTGTTACGTAATTACAGCTGTTATTACATGTTCCATATAGTCGCAAGACTCGGGGTCCGAGTCTTTAAGTTCGTATCACACCTGCGAGAGTTCCAAGACAAGTGATAACTCACAAAGTAACAAATCGACAGACATAAGCAGCGCTAATGGTTCTTCCATAGAGTCAACAGTCCTGACTGACTCTCAGCATGATCATTCGACGTCTCCGCTTTGCAGAGGACATTCATTGAAAAGAATACCAAGGTAAGATAAATTTTCTTTAAATTTGTCTATTGTAGAACATAGAATTGATTTAGAATTTTTTTAATGGTCTATTAGAGAATTTATACCTATGTTAATTATTAGGGCGATACAACTTGTTCATTCATGGGTGTTAAAAGTTTTTCCAATCCAAGTTGGAGCATTCTCTAGATGGCGAAGTATTCACCGGGTCTCTTTGATACAGAGTTCCGTCGTCTGCAGTTTGCCAATATTAGATTAAAAGCAAGTTTAAGAAAGTAGTGGATGTATTTTTAAATAAATAATTCCTTTTAAACTATAGTTTTCGCGCGAAGAAACGAAAGCGGATTTTAGATGATGGGGATACTCCTACTGGTGTCACTAGTCTTGCAGAGTCGAAGGAGAACCATAGTGGACTCACACAAGAGATTATGGCTCTAGAACTAAGTCAGAATACTCCGAAACGTATGTCAATTCATCCAACACCAGAAAGGCGGAAAAATCCTATTAAAGGTGTTCTGAAAAAGAGGTCAGTGATATTGAGTGATATTGCGATCTAAAGATTTTTTTTCATATTATGAGAGGCGGATTCAGCTACAAACAGCCAAAATGAGTTGATAATTCAGTTATGTGATTAATTCCAAACATGAAATCAACACCTCACTAGTAGTCAAAATGATGTAACAATATGTTTGTAACTTATTGTGCGATTAAATGATTTGTTTGTTTGTCTACTAAAGATTTCCACACTGATTTGGTGGAAACACTGATGGACTCTATTCCTTCATATTGTAAGTTATCGTAAAACAATAGGAAGCTTGAAGCGACATACTTCATAGTGGAATTAACATGCATGAATTTGCCTGAACAAGGTGGGATAACTCTGTCATTATCCAATTAAATGTTATAATTAGATTTCTTCCTTTCAGATGGGTGTCACAAAATGACAGTCATCATTTTAATGTGGGAGTGATATTTTCAACGCCAGTGTCGAACAGTAAATCACCAGGATCTAAGAAGAGACAGAAAGCAACTCGATTCAATCTGCCAGTTGACGACTCAGTTTCCGGTACAAAGGACAAGTCCATTTCTTTTAGTAAACATGTGTCAACTAGCTTAGAGGTATTTCCGACCAGGAGATTGAGTAAGGTAAGGAATTGGTTTTGTTTATTTATGGATTGATTTGTTTATTCTGTCCACTAAGAGAGTCTAAAATATGGATAAATTATAATTATTATTATACTATATCAAATACCGATGTAAGCTTTAATTTTTACTAGTGACTGGATCTTGGGCAATATTGAGGCTAATTATTCCGAATTTTGCTTAAATATGTTTCAAATCAGTAGCATGTTTCCTTTTAGCGTTTCTTTGTAGTCTGTATATATTCATTATTTATTTATATAGAAATACATCACTTTATGTTTGTGTAGCAGTTAGATATTCTTTATACTTTTAATTCAGATGTTCTCCTATTTATTATTACATTTATTTAATTACCAGTGTGTATATAATTGGTTAAATTAAGTTATATACAATGTGACATACTCTTTCCAGTGTGAGAGCGGTGGATCTCCCACAGATTTGTGTAAGACTCCGTTAGCGACCGCTCACACGCCGTACAGGACTCCGAAGAGTGTGAGGAGGGGAAATCAAATATCAGACCAAAGAATACTGGGCACGCCTGACTATTTAGCACCTGAACTGTTATTGAAGTAACTATAAAATTTTTACAAAGATTTTAATATGTTTGTGCGAATACCCAAACTAATATGAGGAGCAAGTGGCTTCATCCATTTTTCAATACAAACCAACTTCACCTTCTGCTGCTTTCTGCCTAACAACGGATGATAATGATCCTAATATGGTTCTTGCTGCAGGTCCCTGGGCTCAAGCTTACATTTGCGGTGATAGGATATTTTAGGTGCCAACATTGATTTGGATTATCCTTCAGATTATCCACCGATATTTTCAATAGGCGTGATTGTTTTAGATTACAGAGATAATTTAATTATTATACATTTATTTCAGACAAGGTCACGGACCACAAGTAGATTGGTGGGCGTTAGGAGTGTGTCTATACGAATTTATGACGGGGGTCCCCCCGTTCAATGATGAAACGCCTCAAGCAGTATTCAACAATATATTAACTAGAAGTGAGTATTTATACGAGTTATGACGTAAACATTTATTACGTATTTACAAACTCTTTCTTTTACCAAAACTTCAAACACGTGCCTTATAACCATGATGAATAACATACATTTTGAATTACAGAAATATGAGATTTAGCATAAATATTAACATAGTTATTTTTTGTCATTAACTTATGCTTTATTATTTTTAACTATTAATGATTAATTGTTCTTTGTTTGCCATAAAAGTAAATGTTAACTTGTGAGAAAAATTGTCTTTGTTGAATGATTCTGCAGGATATTCTTAAGAGTGTGAAGTTTTTTCGTTGGGAAATGCATGACAGGACTCACTGAAATTTTTCTAGAATAACTGCTTTAACCCAGCGTTTCCTCATTCTTATAATGAAATGCTACAAGTAAAGAAAAGAAAAGGGTGTAAAGTTTTATTTCCAACCTAAACTGTGGTTGATATGCCTTTATTCGATATATTTCCCATCAGTGATCTAAGATAAGGTAAGATAAGATAAGAATAAGTGAATAATGAAAGAACCCATTTCCAGATATAGAATGGCCAGAAGGAGAAGAGGCTTTATCAGCGGAGGCGGTGGGTGCAGTCGAAGCTCTGCTCACGATGGATCCCCGCGAGCGGCCCGCAGCGACCGCAGTCAAGGCTATGCCATTGTTCCGCCACGTGGACTGGGAGCACCAGCTCGAAGCCGAGCCGCCTTTCGTTCCTACCCCCGATGATCTACATGATACCGGGTACTTTCAAGGTACGGCACGATAGTTGCGTTACTTTGTGGGCTTTTCAGACCGTTTCCTTTTACATATAGCAGTCATAAGGCAATGGACTGTTCGTTCTAAATTAGACATTAAAATTATGTCGGTAGAATTAGCAGGTAGCATTCACTCCGCATGAAGTGAATTTTTAATGTGGCGTTCCATTTATGCATAAGAGTGTCTATGGTTGGCTCTGGTCACTCGAGAAAACGTGTAGCCGTACGAAAGCAGCATTGATGTGATGGCCATGAAATTTTTGTGCGTTATTTAAAACGTATTTTAACATTATCCTTTTGAGTCGGAATGCTGGTAATATCAGATATTTTGTTTGTTTCAGCTCGCAATATTCTGCAGCAACTGCATGTGTCGAATTTTGACATGTAAGAAGTTTTATTGGCAAACTGATAATGTGATATGTCTATTGTAATTACTGTAAGAAATCTCTGATATATTTGTATGTTACTCGAATCCTAAAAACTAACCAAAATAATGTATTTGTGATATGAAAATTTTAATAAAAATGTGCTTTTTATAAATAGTACCTTTTATTGTACATAAAACCTTAAATGTTAAATTGGCACAATTTGATTGATTTCTTGAGCTTACCGTTACATGTTTGTCACCAACTTATTAAGAAAGGCAAGAGAGAGTTTATTGCCTTTCTCAAAATAATTGATTGCTAAAAATAAAAAAGAAAATGATGAACTTGTTTATAGTCTACTGAGAATTTTTCTGAATCCAAGGTAGGAAAGCCGTGACCCGAGTGTACACGCCAGGGTACTGTCCTTTGCCGCAGCCGATGCCCCACGAGACCACGCCCACTTGGGTCCAGCGACCACCCTCGTTGACCATCAGAGGTCCGCCGCTGTCTCCCTATTTAAAAAATACAACATGTATAAATTTTTTTAACACTGGACAAATTATTTGGATAAAGTCAAGAATTGACTAATATTCAATTCACTAGTTAGATTCGAAAGTAGACTGTCGAACCTGACTAAAATATGATTTCAGTAAGCCATTACGTTGAGTCAGTAATATGAACATATGTTTTGTAAGTTATAATTGATAGAAAAATTAAAAGATATAGTAGCCTGAGGCCATTCGAATAGATCAATTAAATATGATATAGCGCTTACGTAACACCGAAAACAAAAAGGTATCAACCTCATCAACAATGAAGTTTTATTACGATTATAAAGCGAAGCCGAAGTGCTACAGCTTCCACGGAGGAGTAGTTTTGACATGATTGATTGACGACTGAATGCTATCCTGACTAAGAATCGGTTGATGATTGGAATCGTGTGTTTAAGTGCACAAATATGACCTACATCTTGTGTCCGACTATGGGAAACATTCTACAATGTATTTTGCAATAATGATTATTATAGTTTGTTGTAATAATAATTATTACAAAGAACTTCAATAAATGCTTTTGATGGAATTGCTATCGAAGTACTCACACTGCAGGAATCCATGTTCGCTTTCCCAGCGCACAGCATGTGGTCTACAATGCCGCCAGGAGCCGCGGATCCGTACTTGAGTCGACATTCGGCGTTATTCCATACAGAAATAGTTACTTCCTGAAGTATGTGAGGTTGAACACCACCTATAAATTAACAAAAAGTTGGCTTTAATTAAAGAAAAACAAATCATGAAAATCGTTAGAGCAGTTTATGAGATTCAGTTATATATACTCGTTTAAAGGTCTTCTTCACTTATGTATAGTAATTATTAAATCTGAATTTAATTTATTTTGTTACTAGTAGACCCGAAAGTCTTAGCTTGTTAACTAAAGTGTTTGTGAAAAAACTAAAAAAAAGGAAAAAGTAGCCTATTTTCATCCCAACACCTTCTAGTATCTTCATATGAAACATCAAAATTGGTTCAGCGGTTATGCCGTGATTACATCACATACAGACAGCTACTTTCGCAATTATATTAGTATAGACAAGTACTATGACTAACCCTCCTTCAAGCTGCCCCAGCCTATGACAGTAGCGTAGAGACCGGCGTAGGATCGACCGCCACTGGGCAGACATACCGGCCGGATGTTCTTTGTAAAAGTTACCGGTTGGTCTAAAGTGAGGACTGCGACATCGTTGTACTGAAATAAATGTAAGATGTTTAAGCTAATCTTTTTTTTACATAAGTAAATACTTAGTATTTGCTGCCTATATTAATAATCGCATAACCATTAATTGATTTGACCTATTGAATTTAGATTATAATTATAGATGTCTGCGCCACGGAACCCCCTAGCTAAGTAGGCAGGGTCACTACCAACTGGGCTACGAGAACGTGGTAGTATTAGTACAGTAACAAAAAAATTGGTATATATTTTTTATATATAGTAGAGACACGCATACGGCCTGCCTGGTCTGGTGGTAAGTACCTATAAATCATACCTCACGATGCCCATTCGGCAGTCCACAGCACGAGGGAACGCGTAAACTGAATCATAGATCATAGCCACGAAGCTGTGACAACATAATGTAGGTATCTACTTAGAAGGTACTTCTGAGAAATGATTACTTACCAAAGTTCGCATATCAAATCCACGATGTCTCACTACCCTTTTGATTTTCCGCTCTATGTGCTGGGTTTCGGTGTTTATTCTGATGTTGTAATCACCGAGCCTAGCCGTCAACCGAGCTACGTCCCATGATGTCATACTGCAATAGACAATTTATGGTCATACACTGTAGACTGAGACAAACCTTATTAGCCCATACTATTTCGGATACTTTTAAACCGATCGTGTAGGTATCTTTACAAAGATTTCAACCACTAAACAAAAAGTCATAGATTCGTTTCAATTTGTTACTTTAATACCTTGGTATATAGTTACAGTAGCGGCGTTAAGGTACTATGCAGCTAGGCG
>DWPQ01002207.1:0-10955 GCA_018251795.1 Perichares adela | reverse complement strand
AATAGCCTTTTGTCATGAGAATGCTTTTAACGTGAGCTTTTAATTTGTAATAAGGTAGTTCCGTAATTTGTAACGGATTTTGACACAAGCATCTATACAACTAAATAAAATTGGAGTATCTTTTTGTAATATTTACAGATATGTATAGATTTAGACAGGACTTTCACTAGAAGATAGCTGATGTACCTAATGTACCAATTATAACTATATAAATATATATATAACTTAGGCTACTTTTTATCTTATAATTCCCGCAGGATTCGGATTTGCGCGGGAAAAAGTTTGCGACACACTAATTTCCACGCGGGCAGAGCTAGTATTAAAAAATTGTTTAATTCAATTTGATTGTTTCTCAACATACATCCCTAACTCATCAAAATATAGGATGTAGTAGTTAGAAGTCGAACACTAAACTTGTACTATAAATAGTGCACTGTTATCTTTATGAAAACAAAATAAAGCAAATATATGTTACTTTTTCATAGATCGTTCATCAAATAATAATAAAATTTAACGACAAATAACGGTCGAGCGCAGTTTATTTCAATTAGTGTGTAAAAGTCGTATTTAAAAAGTCGCAGACGATTTATGAATCCTTATTGTGGAGAGCGCCAGCCGTCTGCCGTGTTAGTCGGAAATATTTGCCAATTTGTATCATTATGCCAAATTGTTTTCGTTTGTATGTTTGTCTGTTCGCTTTACGCACGGTTACTTACTTTACGGCTCATTGAAGAGTGGCCGTGGATCCTTTTTCTCTCATTGAATGAACAAGCATCAAGAAATCCTCAAAACGTTGCATCTATGCAAATTGATGGAGAGGTTCGTAGACAACATAAGTGTCAGGAGTTTTGCCACCGGAAAATCTTCATCAATCTCTACCTCTGTCTATTGAGGGCCAAAAAGCTTAACGAGTTTTTAAAAGCACAGAAGTACACTTTTAATTTTTACCACAAGTGGATACTCATCACGATTCATACCGTTTATTTTACCTATTATACTCGGCTGTTTAATTACTAAAGATCGTGCCTGTTTTAGTAAACATTGACGGAGCCGATAAGCTCGATAACTGGGATGCCTATAATTTATTTCATTGTGTCGGACCATCGGGTGGTTTATCGACTTCTAGGGGTCCTTCCATCTATTTTGCATTAAGTACTTTCACATTCTACCTATCATCATAATCTATATGTGACACCTTTCATGGCATAAATGTATATGAGCGATGGCGTTCAGTTGGCATCAAATGGGTGGCCCTTGGTCTTGTGTTGACCATTGACAAAAATATACAGTAATATTTATTATCTCTTAAAATTAATTTATGTTTATGAATTGTAATCTAATCTAAGTTGAAGTAACATCTATGCCGCCACAGGAGAAGCTCGTGCGTGGGGAGATTGTAGAACCCTTGTTTATTTATTTTATACGTCGAACAGTAGATACAATAGGACAAAACGGCGCGGGACCGCTAGCACACCTCACAATGTGTATTAAAAGCGACATTATAATCATAAACATACTACTTTATCATCTGAAAGTCCTCTAGACGTTCTACAGAAAAACACACCAGTGCAGAGGCGGCGAAGTGAAAAATCGTCGAGCTACTCCGAGTGATTTGTTGAAAATTTTATTATTATTGCACCGACAATTTATCGCACGATTAATCTTAACGACTATCAAAATATAATCTACTGGAGCTCCGCCAACACCTGTACTCTTCACAATGGGCGGTCCTTTTAAAACATCAGCATTAAACAGTTTACGAGCAACTTTGTTGTACGGTTGTCCTGGCAACCCTTGGCAATAAGCGGAGTAACAGACGTTCAAACATCTCAAGGTCAAGTATTACATCTATTTGCAGCTTGAAGTAGGCTCTCTTCTACATCTTCATCGTATCTGATATTTAATAACCGTTTTAGAGCGCCTAACTTCACAGTAACTTAAACCTACCAGAGTCCTTCGACAACTATCTAAGCGAATAGCGTTCACGCTACACGTCTTTTTAAAACATAAAGAAAGGTGTTATGCTGTCACGCCAAAAGCCTTTCGGCACCGAATGTCATTACCATACATTTTTAAATTGTGTACCGTGAATGCTAACAACTAAGATTTTTGACTACGGGCTTCTGTAGCGACAACATTGTTAAGACAAGAGAATTTATGTCTTGCACGCTCATGATCATCATTTTGAGTGCGAAGGTGCTCCTAATGAACTTACATCCTTACTTGGCGTACCACATTCAGTCATCATTGAAATGTTTCGACGTGTTTGAATTGCAGTTTGTTTCTGAATGACATTTTGCTGTTGACCCTAGCATCTACAGGTTCACGCAGACAGAGAGGCGAGCTTTAAATGTTCAGCCAAAGAAGTTAAACTAGCGAAAAAGTGGTGAAACCTCTTTGAAAAAGTATCTTAGGACAAACGGATGGACGGACAGACAACACTTTGATCCTGTAAGGGTTCCGTTTATTCCTTTCGTGGTACAGAACCCTAAAAATAGAGGTTGCGAAGGACCTAAGGGCACCCCTTGTGGGGTTTGAACTATAGTGTTGGAGAGATAATAATAAGCGTATTTATTTCTGTCATTGGTTCTTTTCATTATATTCACAAAAACAATAAATACACTAATCCCCCGATGGTACATTTTTTTGTTTTACCTATCGAAATCCCAGTTGGTCACATTGGGATTAGTAGTATTTACGAGCGGACATTTAGCTCGCGTTCAGCCCACACCGCTAGTCACAACAACAAAGGCTCCCCTCTACTTGTCATCTTTATTGAGATAAACTACGACTTACTTACAAAGTACTAGTATGTACATGATGTCTCAACAATAATAAAAGTATTAGGGGCACAACCATATTTAATATTCGCAAAAAATCATGTAAACAGCCGATATACAGGCTTAACCATATAGTTTCAAAAATTCAATGTAGATGTATGAGTGTGTTAGCGTAGCGTAGCGTAAAATCCGAAAACAATTTCATCATTTTGTTATTTTTTTAACACTATTATGTACGTCAAATTTTGCTGCTCCTACTGTTTCTGAATTTTATTTGTCTATTAGTTACTTTATCGCATCGAAACCGCGTAATAAATTAAGGAAACCTTTCGTACCAGGAATTTTCCCCTACAAAAGAGCTATTTGTAAGGAACTTATGGTAAAATTTAAGGTATCATTTTGAATTTGTTGGAATAAAGAGCTGATTTAAATTGCCGACGAAGATCTACTGCCGAGTGCCAACATTTAGGAATAGTAATACTAATAGTAGTTTTAATATAATATTACATAAGATATATGAACGAAGCTATTAACACGAAAAGCGTAAGTGACAAACATTACTCACTGGTGATCATAACGATATTTAACGAATGTTATACCGCTTAAAATAAATCAAGCGTGACGTGGACCGTTGTATGTCATCAGTTATTATGTACTTCCTGTTAATTTCATTTAATATGTATCAAAGTGACATATATCTGTTTCACTCTGATATATGAAGAATATAAAAAAATACACGTCTGATTGCATAAACATTCTTTGACATGATAGCAGTTAAATTCGAAGTTAATATAAACTTAGGACTGCAGACAGCTAAAATGTACATAATTAATACCAAATATATTTAATTAAATGAAATAAACCCTCCATTCATCGTATGTACTCATACATATCAGCAGTGTGAAAGGCATAATAGTTAAACCGTCGCACACAGTTTAAATTCCCGCCAAAGAATTTCTAATTGTCACATTGAGTGAATGAGTTTCTATCTGTGCATTTTGTGCTATTTCCAATGTTCTAATATAAATATACTTTTCGACTAAAATAACCTCAATAACTTTAAAAGTTACGATGTAATTACAACAACTGGGCCGCCACTACTTGAAATAAAAATAAAAAATAGCAGCGTCCCACAAAAACCTCTACTGTTATTTACTCTGTGCATTCGTTACCAACCTAATAATAGCATACTCTAAATTGCAAAAAGAAATCTGTAATCACATTAATTCGCACAAATCAAATTGACGAGCGCGTTGAAAGGTGAGTGGTATAAAAAATAAAATTGCATTATAGGTTGGCAGCGGTGGGCAGTCTGTGGTGTTGGTAATGTTGGCAGCGCTCCACGTCGGTGGTCCTCACTGACGGTTTATGACGTTGTGTCTGGCGTCTGCCGTAGTAATACCGATAATAGCTGTGAAACGAATTCCGCAATAAAGCTCCTATTTTGAAACATTGCCTTTAAAAGAGATCTAGACAAACTTTACTTAAGATTTTAGGGCTAACGGGTTCCATACATTTTTGGTCAAACTTCAGGATAATCGAAGTGTTTCCATGTGTGGTGCGCTCTACTGAACAATGAAGAGATTGCTGTGTTATGTTGCTCCTGTTAAAGGTATAGGATTATAATCTTCTATCACCAAGTTCCATGACGAGAAGGGTCATTTAGAGCCATAGATTCTTCTCCTCTTACAAGTCAAAAAGTACCTTGGGCGATTGAAGCGTCCTTCACTCAGCAACCTGTATCACGATAAGATGTACTTAGACTCGAGTGTAGATGAAACTGTGTCTACTAACCTATTTTTTTTCGTGGGGAATCCTCATGGATAGGCAGTCGCTTGGGGGAGGGGCTGGTTATGCCGGACTCGTACTGACTAAACCCCACGGTGTTCCCTCTAAAACTAAGTTTAAACTGTTCTAACCTAACGTAACCTTAACGTGTCGCGTAACATTTTAATGTTTTACTACGTAATAAACGTTTAACACCTCCCGAAACGAGTATAACTTCAAATAGTTAGCTTAACACGTTAGGTTTACTATAGCAAATAACTATTATGATTCATAACCTTGACCTGTACCACTAGATTGGAATCCGATATGTGAAAAAATAACTTTAACCAACAAACTAGCGTAGGGTCTCAATCAAATAGAGATGCACTGAGTATTCGTACACTAGGCAAAATTTTTAATCCATTCGTCCCCGAACGAATAATCACTATAAACGATACGTATTCGGATTAAACTAGAATGTGTAATAGGTAACTATCCAAATTCAAAATTATTTATTCATATTGGTATCATTGATACACTTATATGTACGTCATATTTTGCTTCTACCATCGTTTCGAAAAGGTGCTTTGCTATTGAGCAGAAGAAACTCCTCTGCACATCTTTTAAAAATGAACTAAGGCAATACAAAGAGAAGAGAGAGATACAGAAATACCACATACATTTGTATGTCATACATAGACATGCCATTAATAATGAAAAGATTAACAGTTAATAAATTAAAGAAATAAAAAAAAATAAAAAAATTGAAACCGTTAATCAAGAAACTCTTGTCTCTATCCGAGTGAACTTAATATACCTATATGATGAGTTAGTGTTCCATTTAAGTTATCAAGAGTAGAAATGTATCGATATTGGGATAGAACCGGACTACAGTTATTTGTTACAGACATTCATGAGTTTAGAGATCACACAATAAGCACGATAATTCTTTCACTCTTCTCATCGCACGAACTAAACTCAGAGGTGATTCCGACTCACTGATTTAATTATAATACTAAATGTTATGATACACACAATCATAATAATTTCTATAAACATAATTAATGGTAACTAATACAACTTGGAAGTGTGCAAACCATTACAACATGTTTTCGCGTACTAAACCTACTTAAAATAAACCGAGTAAATCGGCCGAGTACTCGATTCGTAAACGTAAAACCGAGTAACACGATTACTCGGTACTCGGCAGTTGGGTCGCGCATCTCTAGAATCTAATATCGTGGTGATTTGTACCGGCTACCGTAATGCGATCATTGTTTCGCGTTTAGCAAATAACCCATTGTATTAAGCGGAGTGTATCGGTGGCGACCGGAGGCATGACGAACTTTGAAAGTTAAAAGCTTTCGAAATACTACATGCTAGCCAGTATATTGGTCAGCTTTCCAAGGAAGCTTTAAATATAATATTATTGTACACAGTCGTTAAACTTGAAATCTATACCATTAAATAAAATTGGAGTGTCTGTTTGTAATATTCAAATAACCGTTTTTTTATTAAATGCATATGTATGTATACACAGTACATATAATTAAAAATATTTTTTTTTTCTGTCTTACTGTCTGTCTGTTTGTTCCGGCTAATCTCTGTATCAGCTAGACCGATTTAGACGGGGCTTTCTCTGAAAGATAGCTGATGTAATAAGGAGTAACTTAGGCTACTTTTTATCTTACAATTTCCGCGGGTCAAATAATTCATATCATTAAAATATTTTATACGTCATATTAAAAAGTTAATTTGTAAATTAATTAATTTGTCAGTTGGATCGATGGTGCAAATAATATTGAGTAACTCTAGATAAAATTGATCATTCTTGATGAAATCAGTCATCAGGGATTATCAATTTTATATATTTAACTGTAACGGGTACTCACAAATGTATACTTTAGGTACATGGAGATTTTGGCCCAGTTACAAGAATCACGTTTACGTCGAGATAATGTTGATGGGGACAAACTCTTGACATTTGACACTTGACAGGCACTAATAACATGATCCTGTCAACTTTATGTCTTGTTCGCTTAATACTCTTATCACAACACACGATCAATTGATTTTCAGGCTGTACGCAACCTTCTGCGCGTGACTCAAACTTGGCTTGGTTTAATTAAGTTTGTACATAGTCCCTACATATACATACGCATGATTTCCATATACTTACATTTGCATAATTAAATAAACAAAACTCCAAAATTAATTAGTTAAAACACACCGCGTACATTAATCAAACATTCACAAGTAAAATTTCCATTAATTTGACGCCAAATTCAATGAGATGATATGGAAAATTTATTTCGATCGTAAATATATGACCAAGCATCATATTTAACGACCCTATGTGATCGGTGCCTAATGGAATAACTTTAAATGCAATTAAAATTAAATCCAAGATTAGTGGTTATGTGAAACGGAACGGATTGTGCAATTATTTGATTCATTAATCAGTTAACTAATGGATTTAGTTAAACTTCAACTACTGGTTATTTATTTAAACTTTATTTTACATCGGTCGCTAAAAACACGATTTGTTAAACGTAATTACTTCTATAATGCTGGGCTTTGGTCCTGTCTCATATTTTAGGGCTTAAGGTAGTCCACCAAGTTTTCAGAATAGTTACATATTTATAATTGTTTATTTAAGTTCTTTAATTATTTATATCCGTTCACTGGCACTTGCGTTCTTCGTGCTTCAAAAAGGAAAAATAACAAAAACAAAACACTATCTTTTTCGTAAGAACATGTCGAAAATTCTTACATTGCAATTCTTTACATTGACTTGTGTGGTTTATTTTTGAAAATTTTGAGAAGTTTACACAAATAACTTGATTAATCAGCGACTACATTTCTCACTTCGAGCCGGATTTATCATTTACACTAAGCAATTATCGATTTAATTGCACGAATCTTTGATGACACTATAGAGAACTCCCAGGTATGAAAGCCCTTTCTTTGACCAAAGCACGTGATAATGTATTTTTGATTTTTTTTTTCTAAATATAGCTGATTATCGTGCAGACAGGCCATCTGATGGGACGCGGTCACCGTTAACCACGGACGTCTATGTCACCAAAGACATCGCCGACGCGTTGTTAGCAATAAATATAGTAAGCGAACCCTTACTATAGTCATATGTCCTTCAAAAATCAAAAGTGCGTGTAGTATATAAACCCGGACCTCCTGTGTTCAAACCATTATTTTACCACTGATTTAATAAATAATATTATACGTGTTTTATAGTAAACCGCCTTCGCTTTGGTTCACAAAACGTATTCGTTGCGTTTTCAAATACCATTTACTACAACCGAAACAATGGCTATTAACTTTATCAGGCACTATAAATATCGTGTTTACACCATAGTATCGTTTAGCGGTGGGTGGTTCTAGTTGTATGAAGTACAAATATACATATTGCAATAGGTACAAAAAATATACCACAATAATTTAATAAATTAACCTCGTAACTGAACGAGTATACAAATTGTATCCAATATTCCGCGGAAACATAATTTTCCGGGATGAGCATTATTATTTTTATTTTGCTCCAACATTCTAAAAGAAGTCTAGTAAAGATGAAGTCAAAACCTTGGAATGGAAATTTTCGTACTAGCCAGGGCATTGCGTTGGTGAGAAAATGTGGTAGGTGGCAACGTTATAAAAAAAACAGCATGAGAAAGAAATACCGATTTTCTTGCTTGAGCTGTATGATCTTTGTAGAATCCTTGTTTTACATCGTTTATTATAACTTACGATATCGCTAATAAAACTGAAACAATACATGTTTAAATAAATCAAATGTTGTCAATACAGAGATGACATTCCCATAACATCGCATACGTTATGCAAACAGAACGAGCAGACACTAAACACGGCTTGTAAAATGATATGATACGACTGACGACTCAATCGAATCGACGAATCGATTTTTTCTCACTTCGCTGAACGTCAGTTAACTGGTAACGATATATGACTGTAAATATTGCTCGGACATCATTTGATTCGTTGATGGATATATTATACGTGTTGGCAGATGTTTCTAGAAGATTTATGCAAGAGTATCGAGTTATCGAAAGTTGTGTTGCTTAATTAATAAATAATTTAGAGAATATTGTATAATAAATTACCTTTATGTTATATATGTGTGGGTTTTTAAACATCACCTTGGATGTTGTCATTAAGTGCATAAAAAATATTTTTATACACATAACATATCACATTACACATAATATATCCCTCCTAGATACACCCATAGACATATTCAGGAGAAGCCCTGGTGTGTTCATTAGAGATCCCGGCCGCGCCGCATGGATTCCGAAGGGCTTTTCGTAGGTAAAAATCCTACTTAACTCAAGACCTTTCCACTGAAAGGTCGGGTATATTAAAAGCAAAAAAAAAGTTCCCTCTTACCAAAAATAAAGTTACATCCAAAGACAAAATATACTAGAGTTTACAAGCCAGCCTAAAATGAGTGTATTTAAAAAAAAATAAACAAATGGTGCGCCTCGCGTGTCTCCCTATTTTTACCCGTATTAGATAAAGACAGGGAGGGGTTTTTCATCTTCCTTCTCTTTCTGTTAGACGGACAATCGCACTTCGTATCGTATATTCGTCTTCCTACGATACTTTCGTGACAACGACCAATAACGTACACAACGCGCTATGAACCATATACAAAGGT
The DNA here is from genome assembly GCA_018251795.1 of Perichares adela. Taxonomy (NCBI): domain Eukaryota; kingdom Metazoa; phylum Arthropoda; class Insecta; order Lepidoptera; family Hesperiidae; genus Perichares; species Perichares adela. The sequence continues at coordinate 1,715 of DWPQ01002207.1, read as the reverse complement.
ACTTTCTCTTCTGCCGATAACAAACTAATGCCTCTCAATTATGCAAATGCATTCCTCTCGATGGAACGCCATAAATTAAAATGTTTCAACGAGCCGGCAACAATAAAACCAGGAAGATGGTGTTAAGGATTCCATATTGCTATATTATTTCATCGATCGGTTATGTAAGAAAAATAAATGTTAATAGTTATTTCATAAAAAAATTTAAATAAACATGTTACTGGTACATCCTTGTAGTATTATTTAAAGTAAAAATGGCTCATATAGCCGTGGGAAGACCACAGCTGCTGGTTTTTAGTATCGTTCGGACATGTCGCTTAGTTCGGATGAGTGGTATTCAAATAATAAGTTTTATTAAAGTAAAAGTGTGTTAGAAGTACAAAGAATTGCGTCTATTACATAATGAGAGTTTAAATTAAAAAGTAATCATAATATGCTGATACACCACCCTCACCCAACATACTAACACTGAATTGCGGATGGCATAGATATGCACATATTTTATCTATTACATTGAAGTCTACCCCGAAATCGAACCCTAGACCTATCGCCGGCGGACAGAGTCAGTACCAACACGGCGAACTATGGCCAGATAGCAGAATTTGAAAAGAATCGGAAGAATAAAAATATTTAAAATATTAAAAGTCAAGAACACAATTACGTAAAGAAAACTTAATTTGAAAAATAAAAATTATAACAAATTACATCGGATTTGAATAACAAAATTACCGATTGAACTTAGTTCACTGTCCGGTCGTGCGCTCTATTTCAATTCGAGAGTTTCAATTGGAATTATTACGTTTGTAATTCAATTCAATTTACAACTCGACCTTGCTAGTACATATTTCCTTGGTCACTCTCACAAACAATCTGAATTTAATTTGGTATTCAAATCAGTCGGTATGAAGCCGAGGTACATAGTAAGGGGCTTTATTCATCCTCACGTCAAAGCCAACCTCAAATCTACTCGGTATGCTCTGCTGAACGACTTACGAGCTTATGACTCTAGGTCCTTTCCTTTAAAAGTCGATGGGTTCTATACTACTTAGCTTATTCCTAAACGAGAAACCTCTAAAGAAACCTCCAGTTTGCGAGTATAGGAATATAATACTAATATTTATTACTAACTTTGCCCGTGTGGAAATCAGTCGGTCACAATGTTTTTGCAGCGTAAAGCGACCCCCCGGGAATTGTTAGATAATAAGGTAGTCTATTTGCTCCACAACCTCCTCTATCTTCCAATGAAAGTCCCGTCGAAATCGGTCCAGCCGTTCCAGAAATTGTTTTTAATACATATTTAGTAAGGAATTCGGAACGACGAGACAAATACTTCACCTTAACAATATTACGGAAGAACTTACATAGCGCCTTGTGATTCGTCATTCAATCTCAAAGGACATTTGTAAGCATTAAAACATATATCATAACAGCCATGCAATTTTCGATCTTATGTATCAAGGCATAATGTTAAAATAACTCAGATCTAGAAGCCATCTTAAAATCATACAGGAAAGAAAATGCCCTGGCTTATCTTTGACACGAATCACGCCAATTTCAACTTTAATACCGTTAAACAAGGCATCGTTATGGGTCTTCGTCAAATGTAAAACAGTAGGGACTGGTTAAAGTTAACAATATCAACCAATGGATTGAAGGAGCGACGAATGGCGTCTTAGTAGAAGCCCCCCCACCTAGTACAACGAATCCATTAAAGC
>DWPQ01002206.1:0-10957 GCA_018251795.1 Perichares adela | reverse complement strand
ATCTGAAGTAGTCAACAAAGAAGAGTATAGACATATAATAGAATTCTTAGTAGCGTAACAGTTTTCGACTTCCTCATTTTCTTTTTAATTTACTTTCTTTTTTGACCCATTGTAATTAAGTTAAATTATTAAAAATTATGATAACAATTTAAAGATCTTTCAAAATTTTAAACATTAACATAATTATAATGATAACGTAAATTATTAAAGAAGTTAAAATACTTGAAAGTTTTAATTTGAACAGTTTTTGGTACACTGCATATTGTATGATTATGTCTACAAACGGAGATATATGAACTATTTTGTTACTTAATCATATGTGTTTCTTCTATTTATAGGTCGATATAATATGGTATAAAGCTGCATGGGAAACTTGTCAAAGCAATTTATAACTATAATCAAATTTATAACTAAAACACTCACTTGAATAACAATTTTAACCACTAGCAATCAAATTATCCATAACCAATCGCAAATATGACTTACCGCAACATATACGAATTCAAAACTCAATGATGAAGATATTAACAACTATTTGTAGACACCAATCAGTCCGATAACAGTTATGTTCAGACTCCAATCAGACCGATAACAATTATTTTCAGACACGATCAAACGAGACACCTGATGTTAAGTGGTCAATGCTAAGTCAGCTAATTTTCTCATGGTCTGAAGGGTTGGGGACAAACCATCCTCATGTTGATAAGTGGTCACCGTCACGAATAGACATTTGCAATTAGAGGCAAGATTGCAAATGCAAGGCCTGCCATGTAGCACAATTCTTTATACCCCTTTTCTAAAAGACCAGATGTCATAGCTCTTCGGGAATACCTCAGAAAGAAGCTCATTCTACAGTTTCGAAGCACGCGGCAAAAATGATCGAGATAATTGGACTATGGAGAACTTCCATGTGTTCAATTAGTGTTGATAGAACTTATTTCTTCGCCTTTTTTGAATCTCAATATCATAGCAGGTGTACCTGAGAAAGAAGCTTATCCCAAAGTTTTCATCATACATCCATAAGGGGCTCTGATATACACGGGATTCATCCTACCGACTAACTAATAGGGTTGTGGCGCTAGGTTTCTTAGTCGATACAAGTAGAGACCAAAAGAGGAGGTTGTCTTGGATGCAAGAATAAATGAATAAAATTGCAAATAAAAAATCAGCCAAATGGAAGTCGAACTCGCGCACCGTGGGTTCCGTAAAAAATATGTGAGTACTTGAAAATTTTAGGTTTTCGGATTTTTTTCCTTTTTATGTACTATCAAACATTGCTTCATACCAAATTTCAAGATTCTAGGTCGACTGGAAGTATCCTTTAGCTTTCGATTCACTTGGGAGTTTCGAAAAATTGCCTGAGAAATAGGGTCTGACAAACGAACAGACGGACCACAAAGTGATCCTTTATGGGTTCCGATTTTTCCTTCCGATGTACGGAACCCTAAAAAGTTCTGATGCTGTACAAAAATCTGACAAATGTAACTGACAAAATTGCTTCTTAAATTCTTCTTACATTTGATTACGTCATTAACTATAAATAAATCGTTATCATAGCCAATAAAAATGTCATAGAGGCCCAGATATTTTGTATCGAGAACACGGCAGTCATTTCATTCCAATATATGACCAACAACCAGTCTCGTAAAGGGATCTCCACTTTCTCTGACAAACCGGCATTTTTAACGTGACCTGCGGAAAAGTCAGGGTTTTATAGTCATGACTTATGGAAATGGTGAATCTTTGTATTAAATTTCGTTTAACGTATCAATAAGTTTGATAAGTTAAGCTTTCAACACAGGTTTCGTTTGTAATCCGCTTATTATCTGAAATTGCTATCGAAATGAATCAAAAAATCATTTTTTTTTCATTAATAAAATAATCACTGTACATAGACATATTATTATAGCAAAGTGAGGTTTATATTCTTTTTAATTTTAAATGAAGTAATTGAAATAATTCAATATGGTTATTTTAATCATTAACTTCGAATAATTACTTTTATAATTAACTAAAAAAATCTTACTTTTGACCTTAAATACATAGTATAGATGGATTTCAAATGATTATTACGTTTATAAAAATATTTTTTTTTAAATGTAAAAAAATAATTTGATTTGAATGAACAATATTGTTCAATATCCCAGAAATGCAGTACACATAATGTATTGTGAAAGTTGATTATCGAAGGACAGAAGTCGTAGTATTCAATCGTAAATTTCCAAAATATGCTGACTAAAATATTTAGCAACAAATTACCAAACAAAAATTACTGTAACATAATGATTTTCTCAAAATTAACTTAACAGAGAAAAAGAGTAAAAACGCTCTGGTAATAAAAGTTAGATTTGATACTACTAAAAACCCGACACATTTATCAAAAAAAATTAAAACAGTTTGTCAAATTCGCAGTTTCATTTTTCAATTGTTTTCTGTGCACAAAAATAACGAACGTGATACATATTGATTCCAAAAAAATTATCACAAAGCGTGTTAACAACAATTTGATGTCTAGGTATAGAAAATGTGGTATGTGTTTATAGACATTCATGTTTATTGATTGCATACCATGCGTAACAATCAAGGTCAAAGAAATTATACAATCAGATCACACCAGTATTAGTATGCAGGGACTTTCGGGGTCGATTAATGGATCTCGATAGGTTTCACTTTTAACAAATGTTTAACCGACAATGAAAAACTATAATATCATCCGAATACGACGGTAAATTTCGCCACTATTACAAAGTAATAATACCTGTGGTCATATTTCATCAGTATATAATTCGTATCTTAATATAATTTCCAAAAAAACAATGAGATTGTCAGGTAAGCGTAATATGTATATGTAAAAAAAAAGTGACTCGGGACGCCCGACAGAATTGATAACTTAAATAATCAAAGTAGAACCATTTGATATTGAAATTGTTTACCCCACTCCTCAAAAGATGGCGCTGTTTATGTTCCTGAATCACGCTAAAGACTGCAAAGATTGTGATTCCTATAAGTAGCAGTAAGAATCTGCCGTTTGCGGGAGAGACAGGGAAGCCAGACATCTGTAATAGACAGAGCGTTACGCGTCAGCCATAAAAAGTTATCATTGCAAAAATACCAAGTAAAGTCATATCATAAAATTAACAAGGTACTTTTATAATGCTCCCAGAGTACAGTTTGAAGCAAAGTGTACATTTAGATGTTTGAAGTAAGTCCTATGAGATTACTTAGTTATTGCCCATTGTCAAGACCACGCTCGTTGATCGTGCTACCGTGTCAATTGCGAGATGCACTGGTTGTAATTTAAAATGTGTTGCCTGCGCTAACCTTGATTACCTTAAGATAACTTTGCTCACAAATACTCACAATGATCAGTTTAAAGTTAAATGTCGTTGCAGATACTACATAATATAATAGTATTCTGGATTTAAAAAGCCCAGAACCGGTCGGAGTTACCCCAGTTAGGGGATGCTTATGTCCAACATAATTTTTTTTATGATGTGGAACCAAAAAATACATACAACTCCCAATTTTAATCTTTCTATCACCAGCCCTTTTTTTATGCCAACTTTTATGCGGCGAAACAATGTTTACGGGGTCAGCTAGTATTATTATAATAACATTTTTAAATAGTCGATATGTTTCCACAGTACAATTTGAGTTCGTCATTCGGTGGTGTGTCAAGATGTTGTTTTGTTTTTTTACACTTTTATTTTCGCCGAACACTTGCCTGTTCAGTTTTGACCACTTTCCCTGCTTGCTATTCACTTTTCATTTTAGCAGATACCGTTGCCTTAAATGGTCGTTTGGAACACCAAATAACCGGTTTGTAATAACTTCGAACGTAAAGGATATTAAATAAAAATATTGTAGTTACCATCTTTTAGATAAATAATAAATATTGTAGGAGCATTGCGATTGGAATAGCTTACTGGCGTCGCTGTTTTCTTCCGATTGTAAGGGCGTCTTGGTTGAAAACTGTTTGGTAATGCCTTCCACCCTCCATCAGCGGTGGTGACTTACCATCAAGTGATTCGTCTACTTATTTGGTATTAACATGAAAAAAAATTCGAAATTGAAGTACAAAAATAGTTTATTGAATCCACGAAAATGTTCTAAAATTGGAACGGAACAATTTTAAATTGCTTTGAAGTACGGTTGTTTTATAATAACAGAACTCCGATCACTTAATCAAATCACTTTCTCCTTTTCGTCTTGTGTTATTGAGTATCTGCCTCTTGCCAATGACCTTCGAATAGTTTCAAATGTATGGCCCGTAAGCTTATGAGTTGGTAGCTTTCCGTCTGGTTCTTACATCTATAATAGAGTTGATAATTAATGTATATTTATTAATATTATAAAAGCAAAACTCTGTCTATCTGTGTGTGATGCGGGACTTATAAGATAAAAAGTAGTCTAACTTACTTCTTGCTACATCAGCTATCTTCCAATGAGCGCCGTCATTATCTGTCCAGCTGTTCTAGAAATTAGCCGGAACAAACAGACAGACACGCAGACAGACAAAAATTGTAAAAAAATATTTTGGTATATGTAACGTGTATATATATATACACTAACATATGCATTTAGTAAAAAGCGATTATTTTAATATTACAAACAGACACTCCAATTTTAGTTGTAAAACACTTCCAGTATTCCATCTACGATTGCATTTCCATTCTGATTTATTAACTCAATTATCCTCAATCGCAGTTCAAAGCATTGCTATACATCCACCTGATGATTTCTTCACCTGTCTTCAACAATGAGACCATCTATCACAGATTTACGAACCATAAACGTCGTCGTCTATATTGTTGCATCAACGTTATTGTCGGTGGTTTCCGTTATATCCAGGTCATGCATGACAATAATAAGCATAATGACATGTCACGATGCAAAGGGATTAGCGAAAGAATGATCATAAGTATCTAGTTTTGCCGTAAATACTTATGGGGAATCCTAAAGAGTATTTTGGGGATACTTTCGCGGAGGGTAAGTAAGTCAGTTCAAAGATATGGGAGTCTGGTGTCGCATTAGGTTGTTGTGACATTATTTTGTAATGGTTCTTTTTAATGTTATAGCGTAGTTTACGTTAAGTGTGGGGGAGAGATGATTGTTTAAAAAATATTTATGAGATCATTTAAAAAGTATCAATACGTTCCTATATGGTTTATAATTTATCTTTGTCGTTATATTTTTACTTGTCAATTAAATTAGAAAATAATATGACTGCGATTTATTGTTACATTCATTAACAATTTTTATTTTTGACTAGCTATGCCCACGGTCTTGCCCGCGTGGAAATCAATGGGTCGCAAAGTTTTTCCGCGTAAATTCGAATCCCGCGGGATTTCTAAGATAAAATGTAGCCTAAAAAGTAGACAGACAGACAGGCAAGAAATTACAAAAAAATAACTTTCGTATCGTACCATAAATACATACGCATTTAGTAAGAAGCTGTTATTTTAATATTACAAACAGATACTCAAAATTTATTTAGTTGTATAGATAAAGGCTCGCAACTTTACGCATAAAGATTAATTTTTAATGTTAGTTGAGAACTGTTTAGGATCTATCCGAAAATTTATATATGATTCCACAATAACAGTGAATATTTCACGGTTCACACATATAACTTAAACGTTGAATGAGATGAGCACAAAAACTGCCCATGAACTTGGCTTCCGGGTGAAAGTTAAGAATTTGACCAACTGGGTTACAGATACGTAGCTCTACTAATTGTAGTAATTATAATAGTTAACATAAAGGTAAAAAAGAACAATGTTACATCTTGATATTGAATAGGAAAAGATTATGAGAAAAATGGACGTGAAATCTGGAAAGGTAATTTCTAATTAGTCGGTTTTCGAAACAGCGTTTTTAAAATTAGAATTTCTTTTTGTTATTTCGTTAATGTATGGAAGAACAAAATAACACATGCTTATTAATTTATGACAATTCAATTAATGTGTAATATTAGAAAGAATGATCACTTGTTTCGTGACGAAAAACATCGCAGAAAAAAATTGTACACCTTCTCGGGTATGCAGGTACTATGGAAAGTTCTCCATATTGTTTTCATAGGTGATATTGGAAACTGGAGAATTTAATTCATTTATAAATTTTGTATCAATCCTACCTGTCTTTACTGTCAGTTGTAAACTACGAGCACAACTTTTACTGTCTGATCAAAAATTACCTTTTGAGAAAATATGAATTTGAACTGTGAATAGACTAGTATACAACTTTGGTATGAATCTTAACTAATATACTACTAATAATACTACTACTAATAACTACTAATAATACTAATACTACTACTAATAATAAATAAATTTGGGCCGAGAAACAATCCAATTGTAATTTAAACTATTTCAACGTAATATAGTCACAAGTTGTAATTTCTCGTTCATCCTACTTGTATCGTACTTAATGAGTCTTTACAATCTTACCTCCTATTTAGATATGCTATAGTCTTCCATCTATCAATCACAGCCCATAACTGTCCCACTTCTAAGCTCGACCTGAGAACTCTCACGCATGCAAATTTCATCAACATATTTTCATAATGTCAATTTATTATAAACTTGAATCATGATGAAATGTTAATATCGAAACACTCACCCTAATTTTTCCATAGTTATGGATTATAATGGGTTGTTGGAGTTATGTTATTTTAAGCTAATTTAATTCAAACTGCCACGACTAGCAAATGTGAGTAAAATGACGTTGATATATTGTTACCTAAAGATGTTATTATGTATAATTTTTTTTTTTTTAATTTGACACTATTTTATTTTATTATTTATTTTGTGATCTTTGGAATCCTACCACTATAAGTTGTATAGTTTGTCGCTGCAGCCTGTACATAACCGAGTGGTAACCAAGATTGCTTCTGGGTCCAGAAATGTCAAATGGTACATATATATTTGGTTTGTATTGGGATTTATTGTTGAAATGTTCATATTTCTCTCTTTGTCTAATAAGTTTGTCGATCACTGGTTTAAGCTATCTATAGTTACTTACGTCATGTTTTATAATAGCTGTGAATAAATCAACAGGTTCACGTGATTCACAATCATTAGTTTTACTTTTATGAATCGGAATGGAATTTCTCCGTCTGACTTTGAAAGAATTACGAACTGATTTATGGAATGTTGAGTTCGTTTCTCTTTGGTAGCAAAAAAATCGGCGTCAGTCTTGAGGGCTGCCGTCAGAAGAGAAAATGTAACATTTTGAGCATTATATGGCATGATATCCATATTATAAATGCGAAAGTAACTCTGTCTGTCTATCTGTCTGTCTGTGACGTGGTCACGGCCAAACCACTGAACCTCTTGTGATGAAATTTCATAAAATATTTGAAGGTCTCGGAATAAAATAGTCTACTTTTATTTCCCATTTTTTAATTGTTATAAATGGTTTACAGTATAGTTCATACTTTACAGTGAAAAGTTTATGGTACAATAATTTGTAGCTACTCAAATTAAATTAAGTAATCCTTATATTGGGTAAAAAAATGCGTTAAAGCCTTCAACACCAAATCGCTTACCAATTAATGTTGATTAATTACATTGTTAAATACAAACAACAACAATAGGCTTGGTTACCATAGCAACTAATACTTACGATGAAATTTTTTTTACATTTTCAAGATAACAGTATTTTATTCGGCTTACCATTTACTAAAATATCTTCTTGTAATTTTCTCTGTGAGTGATTGTAATTGTTGAAAATAAATGTCCAAACCAAACTAAAATAACAGTGTTGTCAGAAATTATTCACAATAGGAAAATGTTACGTGAGGCGAGTTCATTGATATTTATTTACTCACGCATTAAGTGGTCAACGCGCCTAAAGAAATTTTCACTTCAAAAAATAATGATTTCAGACTTGACCGTTGGTAGTTAGTTCCAAACACACTTTCGTACTATTCATAAAACTTTTAAACAATTAACCCTTTAACTCTTAAGTCATTAATATGACTAAGTTTCTCATCTTTTGACATTTCTGTATATGTGATCTCTCTACTAATTGTCCTACGTGATGGATTATGGCGTAAAACCCTTACATTTTCAAGGAGACCCAAGCCCAGCAGTGGGATAGTTATTAATACATACTGCTACTACTAAGTCAAAAATCCAAAATCATTTATTCATGTAGATATCATTGATACTTATGCACGTCATATTTTCCGTCTACTACGGTTTCGGAAATGTGCTTTGTCATTGAAGAAGAAACGGCGAAAGAAATTCGGTACATATTTCAAACTTATACATATAAGGCAACAATTACAATAGAGAGATCTTTACTATTATTACTAACTCAGTAACGAAGACTGGCTTTAGTCAAACAGATAACCTTAGTAGTTAAATAGTTTTAGCCGCAGTACTATGAACTTGAGACAGGTGCTAACCAAGACGATTCGGTCCCGAGGTCGGACTTTCGCAGTGAAAGTGTGTATACATTTTCGTTCGACATTTACATTGCTAAACATTACAAAGAAATTTGAAAATAGTAGAATTTTAATTAAGTTTAGAATGACTTCAAATGTAATATGAAGTAAGTTGACATAATAAGAAGTAAGTTAGGCCAGTAAGTTAGGGTTTATTCCAAAATCTGCGAGTTGAGAATAACTTTTTTGTTAAATTCCACGACGATGTCGCTGGCACAGCTAGTCTACATCAATACTAATATTATAAAGAGGAAAGATTTGTTTGTTTGTACCGAATAGGTTCCGAAACTGCTGGATCGTTTTAAATGAAATTTGGCATAAAGATATAGAGGTTGAGAAAGAACATTTTATATGGCAAAAACAACTTTTGCGGGATCAGTTAATCTAGAATATATCTAGTCAGAATATTTAATGGTTCCAATGATTTCACTACATGTTTCATCTGAAATCAAAAGTCGATCAAATGACCACGCAATCACGGATGTAGTCAGATTGGAAGTGCCGGCCAGATTCAATAAACACCGCATAGATTTGATTTTAATTCGTTATGAGAAAATATATGCGGTATCATGACCTTAACTCGTAATTGTCCAACTGCTCCTCTTTTCTCTATATAGAAGGGTTTAGGGTCATAGACATCGTCGCTACACTTATTGGGGAGACTTGCTTTCTTTTATATAGCAATACAACGTCTGCAGGGTCAGCTAGTGTAAAATAAAGTGATGTGTTCAACGTTCAATCGATGGACTTAGAAAACCCGAAGAAACTATCTTAAAGTCGTTCCAGATGATCTTAGAATGCCCCTACAACCTAACTTAAAGAAGTTGTCGTTAAACTTAAAACGCTTTTATAATTTCACTCAAAGAGCTCCCGATGAACTAAGAACTCCAGTACAATATGATTTAAAGAAGCTCGCGATGAATTAGAACGCCCGTACAGTCAAACTTATAGAAGTTTGCAATAAACTTAGATCAACCGTACAATCTACCTTATAGAGGTAGAAGTTTGCAATCAACTAAGAACAACCGTACAATCTAATATATAGAAGTTTGCGATAAATTTAGAACAATCGTACAATCTAACTTATACAATCTGGTATACCAGATTTATCGTCATTCCTAACCTTGTAAGTTTTTTATAATAAACTAATTTAAATAATTCTCACTATGTGAATGAAAGCAAATTAACTCAAATTTTGTTTCTTGCATTACAGACATGTGTTCTCACGCAAATGTGTTTTTTAATAATCATAGTTTAAGTTATCTAAATACAAAGCCATTTACAAATTAAAACTTTTCAAGTTGTTTAGCTTTCTCTCACTGATATAAATAGCGTTAACTATGTTTTGTATAATTAATTTATGAATTGAGTCAGTTTCGTTCTCACAGTATGTATTATTTATCATAATGTACATTATTTTGTGCCTTTGTAAATTTTTTACCATACTGTATCTAAACGGCTGGGTAGTTTTGGATGAAACTTTATGTATACCTCCATTGATGTTAACAAAATTAATATCGGTTGACGAATTAATAGGTGCGATATTTTTTACTCGATACCGAAAGTTTTACGAATTCTAACGATATTCAGGATTGAAACTAATTAGTTATTTATGTAAGTCTTTATCCTGTTAAAGCATTTTGTATCATCGCACTAACGATTAAATAGATGTGATTAAAAATAATATTAACAAATACAAAAGTCTAAAAGTACCGAAAAAACGTAAAAAATATAAATTAATTAAAAATAAATAAATCTTGTGCCAATTAGGTGAATTAAATATTTATTTCCTCTTATTCTTCTTTCTATTGTTTAAGAAGTATGTATTTGCATTTGTGTGTAAGACGAATGGCACGTTTTGTAGTTAAATTGGAAATTAAATAGTTATAAACCGCCACAACTGTGACCACCGAAGCTTATCTTTATTTACTAACAGTAAGATTTTATCTTTAGAAAGTTGACCGTCTTGTTACCAATAGTTAAAAGTACAGTATCTATTAGAGACATTTTAGGTAAACGTTTCTGATATCAGTAAACTAATATAATAGTGATAGGTATAGGTATTACATGTTTTTTAATGTCATTAGCCAGCGTACGTTTATACGTATTTTTCATACCCCTGTTACAACAGGAGTATAAAAATACGTATAAGCCTTCCTCATGAATCACCTGTAGGTGATTAGCCCAAAAATAAAATGTGGCATAAAAAATACACAGAACCCTTATATTGACCCTTACATCACCATCCACCTTTTTAAAACCAAAATGTTTACTACAAATATTTATATGGCAAAACAACGCTTCAGTTGGTATATATATTTATACAACTAAATTGGAGTGTCTGTTTGTAATATTAAAATAACCGCTTTTTAATAAATGCAAATGTATGTATACATGTTACATGTACACACACCGATTTCCATGCGGGCACATTTAGGTATTTATAATTGTGGATTATTGAATAAATCTTCTTCTACTTCTACTAAAGCGCGCTCAATACGCACT
>DWPQ01002205.1:0-10957 GCA_018251795.1 Perichares adela | reverse complement strand
TTATTGTAACCAATTTCTGCATTAAAAGTCAATACGAATCAACCGAATTAAACGTCTTATTCAACTCAACGGAAAAAACCTGACCCCCAACATAATGTACTGGAGAATTGTAGACCTACAAAAATACTACAATAAAGTCCGCGAGGGCATATGTCTATCTCTTATGATTAACTCACAGCTAGTGTTTATATATTTTTTTTGCTACGTTACTTCCTTCGCTGGTATTCGTATCTTGGTGAAGCTACACAAACGAATGTTTTACAGTATGTGTCTATATGCATGCTACGTGTGGGAGATTTATTCTGATGGTGAACTCATAGACTTATGTTTTGTTACGGCAACACGCCTATCCCTTCTCTTTGCCGCAATCTGATTTCCTTATACGTATGTTATCCACGAGCAATTATTGACATTATTCATTCAAGCCACGGTTTGTATTTTGTTGCATTGCGCTGTAATTGCGCGTTTGTGTAATAGCCAGTATTGTGTGAAATAGCGAAGTAATTTAACCTTGATTGGTAGCCCAGACGGATAAGCCAATTCGGGTGCATGGAATCCTTAGTTTATGATGAATAAGTATGATTTTGATGTTAAACACATCAATAATGCATAATACGGCTTTAATTACAATTGTAATAAATATGTCATTCGTACCGGTGCACGAATAGGAAGTCAGTGCTATACTATTACAAATACCAGTATAATGAGATCAACGGATTTGAAAGTTTTCGGAGTGCCTGTGACAAGCAGTCCGGTTGGTGATATCTTTAGATGGGCCGATTATTAAGTATTTTCATAGCAAAAACATTTGCAGTAGATGCGCAACTAGATTTTATCGAAAGGTCACACGCCATTTAAGTATGGCAAAACATTTACCTACTGATGAGTTTATTCTTGTCCATGACAATACCTTTTTTACAAACGGTAATAGAAGCAAAGAAATACGTAAAATTAGGGTAGCACTGATACTCAAAGCTGATTAGGTATCAGTACAACTGATTTTGATTTTGTAATTTAATAATTTTACAAATTCTTTTCAGATAATAACGAAGATGTTGCCGAGGAAAAGAAGTATGAGGCTGATAATGTTGTCGGTGCTTTTCTTAGTTAAGCCTTCACAACAGTACGGTTCAGGAGCGCCTTCTGGGGTAAGTATTATGAAACCGTTCCAGGACATTTTGAACTTGTAACACTCTGCGTTTTGGTACAATGTCAACAGGCTTTACTACACGAACCTTGAAAGTTACACCCACCTGTCAAACTCACCGTGATTTATTACATTGTAATAATATACTTCCTTTCGTTAAAATCCCAGAAGTAATGTTGTTTACCTTATTAGCCTCTGAGTTATTGCCATGAAAGCGTACTTCATAATAGCAAATATTTGCTTTAACAAATTACACAGCCATATACGGCTTTCACAAATGTTGGCATGAATTTCTATATGTCGTTATGAAAGCTGGGATCAGACTTCACAACGCTGCTCTTTTGTGGCTTGGTGGAAGGCTTAGTGGCTAACCTGACAGTCAGAAGTTTCTATGCCGTTTCGGCTTAACGTCGGTAATGTCTTTGATTTTACAAATGTCTATGAATAGCCTCTTACCATTGAGTAACCCAATGATTTCTGGTGGACATTTTACTGTTGGAACGAGCAGCCTTTACAGCTTCACGAGGATAGAACGGCGAGCTTGGAATGCTCAGCCAGGAGTTTAAAATTAGCGAAGAGAAGGTGAACCTCTTCGAAAAATAGTAGCATCAAGGATCTCAAGGGTCACATCAACCCCCTGTGGGATTGAGTAACCCGTGAGCTCGTTGCTTGGTTACTTATATAAAAAAAGTCACGAGCGGTCATAAAATTATATTTTTGTTTGTGTTTCAGGCATGTGTCGACCAAATGCCAAAGCACAGTGGTATACAGCCGCAGTCGTCGCCTCCGCCGTACATGATCGCCACATCCTCGTCACAAGTACGACAAGGTGACGTCATCAACGTAACGATTGGGAGTCCTTTCGGTGCACCATCTCCTATAGGAGGTTTCATCTTACAAGCTCGTGAGGTTCAGGTAAGAGATAACAATTCAACTATCACAATATGTAAAGATATATTTTAATTATTTTTTTGATAATTTCAATCCTAATAGTTACTTAAGTAGCATACTGACGCAAAACTGCTCCAGTAAATCCACATTTTCTCTGCCCGCTAATAAGTAACTTAAACGCAAGGGACTTCAGTTGCTGCATGGTTATCTACTCGTACCCTAGCCACTCACGGAGCGATTTTTACCCGCGCCCGCCGCGTTTGCGGGCCCGCAACTTCTGTAGAATGCCTAAAACGATTAATATTTCCCCAAACTCTAAACTAAGGTTATGTGATTTTTACTAGCTATAATAAATAAAGATCTAAATAGGCACCAAATATATGTTGCTTCAGCATGATTTCCGTATATGTCTTGATTTTCAATATACTTATCCGGATATACTATTACGGAACGATTAACAAACAGATATATGATTAGTACACATTTTATTTACCTGATTCTAGAATCCAGATACAACAGTGGGTAAATTCGTAAAGATACCTGGTCAAGAATTAACGAAAATAGTTAATTGTCGTGTTGATAACGACACGGTTACTCACACCTCTCCTGAAGAAAAGCCTCCTCAATCCTTCCAGTGGCGAGCACCTAGCGATTTCCTCGGAGGAATTATTTTCAAGTAAGTCCAATATCGCCGGGAACGTTACACATTAAGCGTTTTTAACATGCTTTTTTATTAATGTGAGACTGGATTTATAGCATGCAATCCACCCGTAATTAAATGCTTATTGCTATAACGCATTTCAATTCGATCAAAATCTTGGGTTGGGCCCAATGTTCTTGACTTAGAACCTAAATAACTAAATCGATGGGCTGAAATGAGTATTAGTAATTTGCTGAAAATTTTAAGGTCTATTATACACAGTTTGAGTTGGAAGAACCTTAGCATTGCTGATTTCCCGGTGAAAATCATCAAGGTTTGGTTCATTCATCGACCTAAGTCATAATACAATGATTGAATGATTATACCCAGCTGTAAAGTTGATTAAACCATCGATAATATTCAATGAAGGATAAGACGTTAATCGCATAAATTGAACTGCGTCACTTTTTTTTATTATTTAACTGACACCTACAAAAGTATCGACATCATACATATCATATTAATTTTACAGTATATTGTTTCAGAGCCACAGTTGCCCAAGATTATGCGACGTTCTGGAAGAACGTGGGATCATCGATAGTAGAAGTGGTGACTCCGGACACCGTCGTCACCACATCAACACCAGTAGAGTTTACACAAAGGCCTACGCAAGCACCTCCTGTTATTATGGAAAATAAGGTTAGCTTATCCCATATTTTCTGCTATATCCATCAAATGTATATATTGAAAACTCGTCGTTTTTGCAAAGATTACTCAGTAGGGTTAACATTATTTAGGATAAATTATAATGTTCCGGGGTTTCCAAGATGAATATCAGTTAGACTTAACTTTGTGTTAAACACCTGTCTCCCTTACTTGGAATTGTCATATAATAAAACTCACATTTGCATTTCCAGCCAAAAACTACACCAGCGCCTATGGACGTGATTTACCAAGGTTGTTCGGATACAAAACTATGCTTCGGACTGCCAGAAAACTGCGTCCAAAATGGAAACTGCGAAGCGGTCGTAGCTGTATTTGTCGCTGGCGACGTATACACCTTTGAAATTCAAGGAAGCGGTAACCCCAAATATGTAGCCGCTGCTCTGAGTAAAGACAACAAAATGGGAGATGACAGTGCAATGGAATGCGTCAGAAATGATAATGGACGAATTAGTCTATTTACGTCTTGGACCTATCCGAAAGTCGAGCCTTACGTGCGAAGATCGGATTCACCTCAAGAGATCGTCCAACTCCTCGAATCTTCGACTATTGACGGGAAACTTTACTGTAAATTCAGACGTGATGCCGTGTCAGTGGTCATGGGACAAACGTTTGATTTGATCACAAATAGATATAATTTGATGGTCGTTTCTGGTAAATCGATGAAAGGTTGGTATATTGTTACATATAGTTAACGAATAATTTAGTCAATACGATATCCTGCTGGACGTCACTATATTTTTTACTAGAAGATTCCATATTAATGTGACGGCATTACCATTTGACTTGACTGTAATGCAACAAATACCTTTACCACGTATATATTATCGTTTAAATTATTTTGTAACTATAAGCTTTGATGGCATCTCTTTTTCTTACTTTCCAGACCCTGACCGCGTGGGTTTCCATGATATAAAATTTGGAGCTACCGGTGAACAACAATCTCTAGCCTCAGTAGGAGCGCCAGCAGCAGCGTCAAAGCTCCTTCTCAAACTACATGGCTCATTCATGATCGCGGCCTGGCTGGGAACAGCTTCTCTAGGAATATTGCTTGCCAGGTATTTAAAAAGAATTTAGAATATTATTGAGAAATTAAAAAAACCAATCCTTACGCTTAATTGATAAATAGTAACTCTTTATCATATTAGCGTTTGCGGAATAAAATAAAGTACTGCAGCCCTGCAGTCTACGAGTCTTATATTCTAACTTAAGACCCCTAAAACGGAGTACGTTTTACTCCACGATGCTCCAATACAGCTCGTTCTAATGTTTACCAATAATTATTGCTGAATTATTAAGACTTATAATGTAATGGATAACAATAGATATGAAATTTATTTTCAGATATTTCAAACAAACATGGGTTGGCAAGCAACTTGGCGGCAAGGACATCTGGTTTGCTGTAAGTATTAAATTAACATTAACTTGTTTTAATATAACTGTACAGCCCCACATAGCTGTATCAATCTGTACCTGCTATAACTTACTGGTGAAACAAAACCAAACATCACCGGTATGTAATCTGAAATAATACGATACATGTTTGCGTCTTTTCGTTGTCAGATAGGGTATGGCATACATAAGAAAATGACAATTTAGTATTCACTAAATTGTCATTTTCTTGTTTAAGTGCGTGAACTACTTTATTCTAAACAAATAATCTATCTGTGACGGTTAAGATTACTGGCTGTTTGTTTTGTCGTATCAATAAGTCTGACCTATTTGTTGACCTATTAATAAACTTTGTCATTAGTAATATGAGTATTGGTGGTTTCAAAACAGGGCTCTTTTGCTTATTTCCAGTACCATAGAATCTTAATGGTGGTGACGTGGCTGTTGACAATGGGCGGCTTTATCCTCATCCTGATCGAAGTGGGTGGCTGGTCCACCACCGGCGACAACCCGCACGCCATCACCGGCATCGTTACTGTCGTCCTATGTTTTATTCAACCTATTGGTAAGTGGGTTATGGTATTGCTTGATGACATTTGCCAAATTTTAGTGACCGATTGAGTTTTGCAGTCGTGGGTTTGGGAAGATGGTAAAGGAATGGCAAACTGGGGTGTCGATCGAATGTTTCGAATGGTTTAACCATGCTTGAGATCTTCGGGGACATAGGAACTTCAGATAGTTGCAGCTTAATGCTTCGTTAAGAGGGAACCCTGCATTTCGGACAAATAGTCTAAACAAATTCAGTAACGTATAGTGTTTTCTAAATCTTTACCATCTGCGTATTGCGTATGCTCATCTACCGCGACAGCATCCTAGTACTATGCTGTCCGTGTAGGAGCGTTTATTGTTTAATATTTATTAGAAAACACCTATACTTCCAAAAAGGAGTAAAATATTAACTTATAACAATGATATGATTTATGAACCTAATAACTTTTATATTTAAATGTCTTTGTTCATCAGTCATTGAGATGCGTAGGAAAATTTTATGACATTTATACAAGATTCTTCGCTTTACAGGTGCATACTTCAGGCCGCACCCAGGCACTAGCAAAAGGCCCATATTCAACTGGCTGCACTGGCTTGCAGGCAACTCTGCTCATATTCTTGGAAGTGAGTATTCCGTTTTAGTTCATACGTCAATGTATTTTTACTACAGATTTTACAACAATATTACGACCAGTAATTTAGTATGTCTTAAAAAATCAAAGTAATTAACAACTGTTACGAGGTCAAGAACAGCACAGCAACATTTTTCTAGAACCTACGACGTGGCTATACAAATCAAAATTAAAACTTGAACAACATTGTTAAATCAACGCTAGCTTTATAACCAAAAGTAGGTGTAGAAGACAATACACATTATTCTATTGACTCATGGTGGAGATGCTAATAATGCCATAATTATCTTTCCGTTTTAGTTGCAACGATATTCCTAGCAGTATACCTGCAGAAGGCTGAACTGCCGCCGTGGAGCGTCTACGTCTTGGCAGCTTTCGTGGTGTTCCATGTCATCATGCACATTGTGCTCTCTGTAAGTTTTTCAAATATTAGCGCATTGAGACTCTTCACATTCTGAATTGACCCGTATTATGTAACAAGATACCTGTGCAATAAGGAAATCAGAAGCGATCATCAGATAAATAACGTCAAGTGCCAATCAGAATTAAACCAGTGACGACATCTAGACTATAATAATTAATTACGTGATGATATCACATGTTCTGCTGTATATCATGGAACAAGGTTCTGAATAATTTTGTGTGTATTAAATCTACCGAAAAACCTTCGCCGCCAATTTTACATAGTACCTTTCGAATTGTTCATAATGAATACATTAAAATAAGTCATCAATCAAGTAATCAATTTCATTCCTGATATGACCAAGATTACAGGTTATCTAGAAACATTTTTATCTGGTCGTCTTTTGTCAAAAAGACATCTAACTCTCTTTTACATACACAATTACCATAGTATCAAATTAACATGTGTCCACCACCTGACGTGGTTTGCAGCTGACGGTTTGCGTGTCGGAGGGGCGCGTTAGCAACGGTCGCGTGAACTCGTTCCCTATGAAGGACATGTTGGGACAGCCACGCCAACTCTCCGCTGTCGACAGGAGCACAGATGCCCCGGTGAGGAAACACCTCCCAAATCACCTTCTTCACAAAACTGCGTGGAAGCTATTCCCATTCTTCTACATATTTAAACGATTTTCTAAAATTTACTACCTCTGTGTAACTATGATCCTTTACCACCGTTAACATCTTCCAGGCTTCATTCGTCTTAATTTTCTTCGTCACTGATTATGTACTTTTAATATTTAACTGGGTTTTGGGTTTATTTTGGTTTCTTTAACACCTTACCAAACTTTCTTCTGCACTCTTTGAAAGGCTTCATGATGTATTGAGGTGAATGACTTTCAGTTAACTTACTCTTGCATTTGTACCATTTCATCCATTCTTTGCATGTTATAAGCTGTTGATATCCTCTAGCGTCTTCTAATTAATGGATCACGTTTACTTCCTTGTTCTAATGCATATATTCTTGAACTACTTCACCTTCAATGTTTTATGCACTATTAACACAGACAGATTATTCTGCTGTTATTTTGAGCTTTCTTCTATGTCATATGCATTATCTAAGAAACATTTAACCCTCTTTTTATTTCGATTTTTTTTTTGATTTCAATTGGTTTTCTTTTACGGTTTTATTTGTGAATTATAGTGATTCCAGCTAGGTTCGCGACGAAGACTTCACAAAATTTATCTACGGAACAATTTTTCTCTATCGCATTTATTACTATTGAACTAACTACAATTGGTAATTGTTAATACATATACAGAAATTGTATATTATATTGTTAATATAATTATTTATTATGTATTTTGTATAATCCAGGCAAAATTGATTCTCTTCCAACGAACATATTAACTATTATAATACTAACTATTGTAATGAACAGCAAATTCAATCTCAATTTTCTTTTCCAGTTCTCTGGCTTCAGGAAGCATCTCCTGGGGGTGTATGCTCCAATCATTCTGCTATTCGTCGTGGCTATGATCTGCCTGGTAGCCTTAGCGCCTATTGGGACAACGTACAATTCAATAATGGGTGCTTAGTGTGTAATGTGTACCTACATTATTGTTAAATACGTATATTTATATTGTCTCTAGAACCCTATTTCAAATATTATTAATTTTGCCGTACAGTCTGTCTATGTTGTCAATTTCTTATGGAATTTTCGTATTTCTTTCATCGTATTTATTTAATGCACGTTATCGATTAGAAGATACGTATTTACAAAAGTCTAGGGATAGAGACATTGTTGTTTTAGGCGTCAGGCGATAGATATTTATAAAGCAAAATCATTAAAATCGGTGTTCAATCCCATTCGATTTCTTTACGGGTAATTCATTAGATCAGTAATGGATATTCATGCAAATATCAAAATTACCCACGTACCCTCATGGTTTTGATAACCATTCTCGCAGCTCATCAATATCATCCTTATAAAGGACACCACGTCACACAGTAAATAACTCATTATAAACGAATCCCTCGCTTCCTTTTTTACCAGGAACACGTCGATAATTATGGTGCTGTGGATGTCCTTTTGGTGTTGCGGATATCTTTTTAGTGTTACGGATGTACTTAATTGGGAATGTCAACTTCATTACATCTAGTTACATCTCCGCTCGTTTGTCGGTTATCAACATAAAATACTCAAGTATAAAATAGCACTTCCATATAAACGCGACCGATTTACTACTTACTTACCTATTTACATTATTTCAGTGGACCATAATCACTGACAAACCTACCAAACGAATATTTAAATACATAATTTTAGCTGAATACATTAGAATCTATTGTTAATGAACGTATTCACTTAAAAGTTATGATTAAATCGAGCGAGACATTAGTTGAATGACGCCATTATGCTTCAATTGATGAGGTGACGTGGGGTCAATTTGCAGATACAGAAAGAATGCAATTAATGTTAGTTAAGAAAGAGGAAGAGATTTTTACAATAAGATATCTGAATGTTTGTGTGGAAATAATATGAATATAAGCTATAAAGGTATGTATGTATCTATTCAAAACCGTCCGTTAGAACCTTTTCAATATTGTAATCGGATAATCAGTTATTAGATAATACCGAAAATTCAATTTTACGGTAATTCAAAATTTAAGGATTAAACAGGACTGTGGTTAAACAAAACCTGGATTTTCCGTAAAATTTGTTTAAGTTTCAAACACCATTATTGATTATTATGTTAAGAATAGGATGATCTGTGATTTTTACACTTAACATATAGGTATGTGTACTGAAGTGCATATCTGTAATAGTTACCTACTTAAGATTGCTTAAGTTTGAAAGGCCTATTTTTGAAACTTGTAGGACAAAATAGTTATGGAATTTTAAATGACATCTACAAATAGCGTTAATATTGTTTTTTGTAAATGTATTTATAAAATAGATATTAATACATTACAAACATTTTAATGGTACTTTTCTCACGTATAAGTATTTTTGTTGTTTTGTTTACTTACGAAGTTGTTTATAAGAATAATGTTAGAAATATTTGAGAATAAAGTAGCTTTTACTACTATAGTGTTATACCACGTCTATTAAATCTATCGGATGCACTTTACGACGTCAATAAAATTCTAAAACAACTCGATCTTGAAATCTAACTAGAAACAAAATCAAGATTGAATCGAAAACAAATCCAAATCGTTTTGGGAAGTTAGCCCCCCGTTTGCACAGCAGCAGCAGATGGTAATGTAACGCTAATTTAAATAAAACCGGTCTATGGACTGTGGTAACAACATTTAGAGTTCGCGCCAAATTTCTAGTACGCTCTGAACGCCGACACGAGTCGCGTCGTAACAAAAAATTGTATGGATTAACGAGACGAAGGACAATTTCAGAACGTACTAGAAATTTGGCGGGAACTACACAATTTTTTCTTTTTTCCCTTATTTTGAACAAGATACTCGCTAATTAATTATGATACAAATGAAATACCTTGATCCCGTAATTCCTATTTTAATATGATTATTTATCTACCTATTTCATATTATCATGCATAGCTATATACGTAATACATAAAACCTAAGATTAAATGGCTAATGATATAATGTACTACGCTCTTAGAGCATTTAAACAATGTTTAAGATTTATTATTTAAATATTACCTACAATATGAATCCGCTTTAAGAAACTTTTTTTTATATTTCGATACGCATATTACAATGTTCAAGGAATATCAATCTTACTTCATACCTTTCTGAATCCAAAACATTTACAAAATTGTTAATTTATTTTACAAATAATACTTAAATGTTAAATTATTCTTCAGTGAACTTTTATTAATGATGTAAATAATAGACAAATAAAAAAATATCCACTATATTCGTTGTTTTATTTTATACTAGTACTTAATACGTGCCCACTTGAATAATATAAAGATGATTAAGCCTAAATTACAATTATCAATTTGAAAACAACATAGCATACAAGCGTTGTAAAAAATAAAGTCCATTCTGCTATGTATTAACTGAAGATTAGTTTGCCTGGTAACGTTATTGATCGCCCATTCATATTTTCTAGCAGTAGCGGGGCGAATATTTTGGGTTTTTAAACCACTTCTGAATAATTAAAAGGTCAAAAGATTAGGTATCTTGAATGTGCAGTATCATTATTGTCTATCTATCACATATAATAGTGTGTTCAATCTATGCCCTATTTAAAGTACAAAAACGGTTTTGTTTGTTTCTGATGGACATTTTGCTGCTGACTTAGCCCTAGCTAGCATCCTTTACTTTACTTACATCTTCACGCGGATCATCGCGGATCACGCGGATAGCCTTTCCGTCGTGAGCAAGGGCTTTGGATCTACCGAATACAGTATATTAATCATATGAATCGTATCGTACGTATGAAGTATCGATACTTTTTATTCGATACCGTGTCCCTAATCGTATCATTATTCAACCTGTATGAACAGATTAACCATTTATCTATCTATACTTATTATAAAACAAAGTCCCCCTAAAGCGCCCTCTCATGTATGGATCCCTTTTTCTCAAGATCT
>DWPQ01002204.1:0-10958 GCA_018251795.1 Perichares adela | reverse complement strand
TAGTAGAAGCAAAATATGACGTGCATAAGAGTATCAAGAATACCTATATGAATAAATGATTTTGAATTTTGAATTTTTTGAATTTTGACTAAATCCCTACCAGCAATGTGACAATTACGAGCCACGATAGTGATAAACAAGAATTGTAAATCAACATACATATTCAATTAAATTAATGTAAAAATAACTACCATAGGAATGCCTAAATCAGTCACGGATACGAATCATTTTATTATTCGCAATACAAGTTAACAAATGCGCAAAATCTCTAGTTATACCTTTAGTTATTCACGGTATATATTATAAAGATTCAAATGTCCTTCGAGTAGCGTCGCGGATGCCAACATGGCGCTTAAATATATTCTGTGGTCGTAAAACGCGCGAAAACACCTCCATCTTGTTGTTTACGTAAAACGTACAGTATTGCTTTGCAAATATTATTGCTCTCTGTTATCGGCTTAGGTTTAGCGCAGCAGTTTGATATAATACCCATTATTATATTATATAACATGTTGTTATTGTTACTAGTGGACCCGGCTGACTTTGTTTTGCTATATAAAGATTAAATTTGGTATAACTTTTTTATTATGAAGCTATTGACATGAAACGAACACGAAATGTTAAGTGAAGCTTATCACAATATATTACTGAAAACCATATCTAAATAGGATAAGCCGTTTCTGAGATTAGCTATTGCTAGCTATTGCGTGGACAAAAGTACCAATAATATATATATTTTTTCAAACATCTTCCATGTACATACAGAGATCCGTTACATTTTTATTATATATTCAGATGTTATTTTTCATACTCTTCCATCGTCACAGTCTGCGGCTGTGTGAATACCCTCACACAAAAAACTTGCTAAACCTTGTTGCAAAAAAATTACCATTTCAAATAAACTTAACGCTGATATTTGCAACATCTATCACGTCTCACAAAGAGGTCTTTATCGAATTTCGTGTGCCTAAAACTAAAACGAGATAGCGGGGTTATCTGTATGCACCGAGTGTCCGTTTTGATAACGTAACCGATAAATTAGTAATAAAAGATCTTTATTACTCGACGGTCAGGGCTGTAGAGTCATTGGCCATTGATATCTGTACAATTTTGAATACAAAACGTACTCGTAGTGAGATAACGCGAGTTGGCAACACGTTACTCATGCCTATTTCGCGCGGTTGACTCATACGTCTCCCTAGGGATAACCAAACGCAACAATGACATACTGATAAACACTATTTATTGTGTACCAATGCTTTCGTAGCTTAAATGTTGCTTACGGTTTCTTCTCATAATTTGTGAATTTGTTCATCGGTTTATCATCTATACTAATATTATAAATGCTAAAGTAACTCTGTCTATTCGTGACGTATATATTAACTGACATTAAGTATTGTTATTCTTTTACACATTACCTAGTTCAGTTTATGAAATGAGTTTGGAGTATTTCAGTTAATGGTTGTTTGGAAAAGATCGCTGTTTGAGTGTCAATTCCGCCAATTGAACGAATATGTTTTA
Organism: Perichares adela; assembly: GCA_018251795.1. Lineage (NCBI taxonomy): Eukaryota > Metazoa > Arthropoda > Insecta > Lepidoptera > Hesperiidae > Perichares > Perichares adela. The sequence continues at coordinate 9,437 of DWPQ01002204.1, read as the reverse complement.
AAATAAATATATATTTTTTTAAATTTTGTTTTCAAGTTAAAGTTTCTAATTTTTCAACATGCACTAGGTGTACTACTGGTCAAGTCCTGTAGTTTGATACCCATATTGACGTTATTGTGACAAAATACCTAATCCGTTCCATTTCGTCCATCCATTTCGTAGCGGCAGCCATTTTGGATTTCCATCTTTTTCAAAGTGTACTACTATTCTACTTGCCAAGCCCTTTCATTTGATACCATTCATTTTGTAGCGGCGGCCATCTTGGATTTGCCACCGTTATAGATTATATTTAATTGTATTGTCATCAAAAATAAAGGTGTGTACAAAATTTTAGATCAATCAATCCACAGGAAGTGGGTTTTTCTATCACTAGATTTGACCCAAATAAATAAATAAACAGGGCAAAGTAAATAAAACCGTTTAAAAATATAATGTGCTTTATAATGTTAAGTGTACAATAAAGATGATTTGCATTGAATTGAAACGATTCTTTGATTACTAGATTAGGTCTGGAATATCTTTAAATGGTCGGTTAGTTTGATAAAACAGGTTTAATTTGCATGTCTAAAATAAAAACTAGTAGCCTTGTAGCTTTATATTGTTTAATCAAATAGTTACATTTCAAATCGGCTGGGTTATCGTTTAAGGATATCTCTAAATAGGTGACATAATATTGGACAGTTTGAAATCAGACAATTAGTTGAGTATTTATATTAGTTTTATAATACAAATCACTACTTGAAAAGTAGGTGCTCTACTTCCATATTAACTCCAAAGGGTTGCCCTTAGGAGTGTGCCCTTAGTAGTTTCTCAGTAGGGTTAGTTTTAACTAATCACGCGATGCCCATCCTCACTAAGAAATAATAATAAAATATGTAATAAATAAACGCTAACACACTCATACCCCCGCACTGGGATTCCCTGTGTCGCGGGTGGCATGGGCATGGACAACACAAATAACACATCACTAACACCCCGAGAACAAACTTATCTGTCACATAAATATCTGCCTCGGCCGGGAATCGAACCCGGGACACCTCGCTTCGAAGGCAGGGTCCCTACCAACTAGACTACGAGGTCGTCTAATACTTTACAAGTAAGACTGTAAACAATTGTATCTTATCATTATTTGTTGTTTTATTAACATCCATTAGTTTCATGTTTCCGTAATAGGACACTTATTTGAGTGAATCACAAAGTACATTATATAATAGGCAATTTAATAGTTACAGGACAATAAAACGACACACATAATTACACCCTACACACACATCATATACCTACCATTATCATTCATAACTGTAATTGTAATCTTTTGTGTTTCTAATAACTCGTATTTTATTACAATCCTAGTAATATGTTATTATTTGATTACTTTAATGATAAGTTGATGTTTATTTCCGTTTCTAAATAGTTAATCCTTTAAAAATATCTACGAGTAACTTAAAAGATTAATAGTTTTAGTGTACAAGCAGAAATCACTAAGGCCTAATTAGCGTACGTTCTTCGTACGTGCGTTCTTTAACTAGCGTACTATGTCTTATCTCAAACTAAATTTTCAAGCTAAAACAATGTTGGTATTTTAACATAACTTTGACTCAGGCTCTCAGCCTAAGCTCAAGCTGAGTCTATTTTGAGTGACACAATTTTGGTAATTTACGAAAATTTTACGGTAATTGCAGCACAAAATTAATTGTCCATACTTCTAACCAAATCCAACAACGTCAAATATTTTTTTCCTTTCATAGATTTTACCATAAATTATCCATCCACGTATAAAAAACCCATCTCAGGTTACGAAACTAACACGGCAGCGGATTTTCCAACCAGTTTAAAGAGTCAAGTAACTACGCTAGTTAAAAACTCCGACGCTACAAGAGGACAAACTGAACTTTGCACGATGATCAAATATTAACGCTATAATCCACTTGTTAAAACACGTGTACGTGACTCAAATAATCCACTGCTTCAAATTTATACACCAACTATTGTCCAAAACATGTTACGAAATGGCCTGTCATCACTTATAGCTGTTTACATAAACTAGCTAACATTTGAGTTGATATCAGCAAATTTTATAGATCAAAATATTTTTATAAGTTGCAACGTCTGATACTATACTTGTTATGATTATTGCGAAACAATTTTCACTGGAATACCTATTTAAGTAAACAAAATTTTCATTACTTCGTTAATACTGAAAATGCTAATTCGATACATTTAATGCGTCGCGGCGAAACGAAACGACTTCGTAATTCCTTACGCGGCTGTAAACATTTACGAGTAGGTATATTGAATGTTTTAAATCTTAAGATCTATTTTATTAGTTATTATTACCAATTTTTCAATATAGGGTGTAAGTCAAACGCTACATAACCAAGACTAGTGATAGACGATGAGTGAAAAAAAACAATAATTTGCTTCCAACGTCGAAAGTTGAGCGTACATAAAAACCTTCAAAGCAAATAATTTTTTCATCGATTCGTTCTTTTTTCTCACTCATTATCATAGATACCATGAATACCATCATCCGTTTTTAACCGTTAGCATTTGCTTTACAAACAGAACAAGAAGCGTCGTTCGATGAAAAAAAATCGAAAGCCTCCTATTAATCAACAAAACAACGACCCTTTGCAGAAACAAATTAAATTAACACGAACAAAATCAACAAAACACAAGTATTAAGTCACTGTATGCAGTTTTGACAAGCAATTACGGTTATAGTAGGCGGACCGGTATAGCGGTGGGGGATTGTATACGTGACTGTTGCAACGTACGTTAATAACCTTATGGAATTGTACAGGGCATCGTTGCAGCACCACTTTTGTACTTTGTACACTCAACAATAAGGTCCATTATTCATGCCCAAAAAGAACCACTGACCCATTTACCTTTCCATTGTTGTTTAAAATTAAACTTAGTAAAAGTTATTTTCGCTTTATAAATTTAACTGTTGCTTCGGTGAAGAAACCTGCAGAGAGTTCTCCATAACGTTTTGTAAATCTTTCAATCAGCACTTAGTGGTGACCTTTATTATAATGCCTTGTAATACTCATAACTATCCCACTGGGCTCGGGTTCCCATTATTGTCCAATGTTTACGTTTTTTATAGTCATGATTTTTATAACAATAGAAGGGAAACCAGTAGACCGGCTACCTGATGGTAAGCGATCACCAAATAACCGCAACCAATGCGTTGCCGGCGAAAACGGAAGCGGAAGATTTTATTACTGGTTCTCCAATGATGATGATGATTGATAACACTAAACTTGATGGTAAGAGATTGATGAAGACAACTGACAATATATCTATTTGTTTACCAATAACTACATTCAAGGATTTAGCTATCGAGTGATTACAAAACAAAGATTTCGAAATGGATACAAGTGTTATTGTTGTAAACTTGAGTATATATCATTATTACCAGTTTACAATCATTGTGTAAGATCAACAATGATTGCAACATAAGATTTGGTTTCACTATACCACCATGTTAATAGGCAAACTACGAAAAGACGGCATCACGTTTCCTGGTCAAATTAAAAGAGTTTGTTTGTTTCTGATGGATATTTTGCAGACCTATCGGCTTTAACAGCTTCACGCGGACAGAGAGGCGAGCTTGGACTGATCAGCCAGACAAGAGCTTAAACTAACACAGAGGTAGTGAATTCTGGTTGAAAAATATAGATTATGAGCACCCTAGAGACACCCCCGGGGTGATACACTATGTTAATTAGTCGTAAACGAACAAACAGGCTAAAAAAGGTATAACTTTTTCCTGCCAAAATAAAAGAGGCACACGCCTACTAATACTGCTGCACTATCTAATTGTCTAAGAAACATTGCACGACCGATTCTTGGAGAGAAACGTAAGCCAGACCAACAAAATAATACCACAATGGAAGAATGCCATTCCTATTAAATTAGGGTGGTACAGGTGAGGAACCTGACTCTCAAACCTCGCCTATTACTTAGCAAGGTCCAGCTCATCGCAAGCATGGGAAATTTCCGTGGACTCGTTGATGTTGAATCAGCTTCTATAATCAACCAAGAAATGTTTCGACGTATTTCGGTTTCAGTCTCCGAGTCAGTAGGTCGCGGCTCTTTCATTTAATTCCTGGTCGGTAACACGTGAGTTATCCCTTGTGACCTTATACCATCAGGACCGTATGCTCATTTCTCTACTAACATTAAAAAAATAAAAAACAAGAATACGCCGCAAAAATACTTGCGAACCTATACTTCCGTCTTCTTTACAAGGAAACTCACCATTACGATTAAAAGTAAGCGTAAAAACTTAGAACTACGTCTCGCATGCCCCGTGGTACTTACTCTCATTGCCCCACTTGGAATGATTAAGCCTAAAGCGTTTACTATAAAGCTATTCGAGCTTACATAGCCTTTGAAACAAGTTACACGAGTTTCTGCACTAGCACACATCCTGATCGTGACGACATGACGTATAATAGTCACTTATTAGACAAAAACCTTCTTTCAAACTAATTGGTGATTATTACTAGTTTAATGACGTGCTGACATCATTTTAATAGCAGCTCTTTATCTAACTTGAAAGGAGTAGACTATTTAATGCGTCGCGTTTTTTTCCTATAGCAAATGATGCACTATAGTTTTATAGGTATACACTTTACCTGTAGTTTGCCTCTCATTTCTTTAACATCCAAGCCTAAGGTTGCCTGGAAGAGATCGCTACTTAGCGATAAGACTGCCTTTCGTTTTTTTTATTTGATCGTAATTGGTTTGAACGTTTTTCCCGCACGAGAACGTATGCGTTCGTATTCCACATCAAAATTGTGTGCGTTTTATAAATTAGTCATCATTTTCTTCGATCAAGGAAAACATCTAAAGGAATCCTGCACATCAAATAGATATCTATAATGTTGTCATAGATTTGTAAGAATGCAAATTTCTCAAGGTGCATATATTAAGTTCAACCTGCATGAATCATAATTTCTACAAAATCAATTAGAACGCGATCCATGGAACTGGGTTCAAATATTGATCATACAATTGAAAATCAAATGTCATAGTTAACAAATCGAAGACTGGTGCCTGTCCGTACATTTTGACAACTTCTCATTTCATCATCGTTTACAAAATGTAAATTGTCCAGAATAGTCTACAGCTAGAATAATAAGGCAATGTTATAATGTTCTCGAAGATGGGTGAAGACTGCCAACCCGCACTTGGTGTGCAAGGTGGACGACGGCCTTAAACCCTCTCAGTGTGAAAGGAGACCCGAGCCCAGCAGTGTGATAACTATGGGTTGTTTTATATGTAATAAGGCAACAAGTAGACAGACACCTTGATAACACTTTTCCTGTTTCCATTTCTTTGTATCTTTCCGTGCTGCAACTGGTTTAGGAAGGTCAATAATGCAATTATTTCCTAATATTGCAATATTTTGAATCTATTATAACCCCAGCGTCTATCACTGGTTTCGAGAAACATAATATATGTAGTAGTATATAGTCAATAGACTAGTGACTTCATTATCAGATGATTCCCATTCAATAATTACTTATAACCCATAGCAATCAAACCTAATTATTATGAAAAATTATCTATTCCTGTGAACCAATTAATCACGCGATCGTATCTGAAAACAATTGTAATTGCGTTCATATCCTGCTCTAAATCCTCTTACTGATACGGATAGATAGATAGATAACAATTAATGAAAAAAACGGAGTCTGAATGCTCCGACTTCTCCGCTTTTATTTTCTCTTTGGCCCTTATCATCAACATAACCTAACCTCGTTTTTTTAATCCTTTAACTAACTTGTATGTTACCATGACTCAGAGTACCCTGTCTCTCGGTGTTCTATAAACATTTTGGAGAAGGTGCAGTAATTCCCCTATCTCATTTCTTGCATCAATCGAATGATTTATTATTCCTCTGCACATACTCAAAGTTGACTGTCAGATAATGCTATTTAACATTAAGTCCGCCTTTTGTAGCACATTGTGTTGGAACAATAAAGCATAAATGAGTATAGTCTACTAGTAGCTAATTTACTTTTCGTGGCAGATTTGGTAGCCATATCTCTCCCAACTTCATTATAATGTAAGTATTTTTTATTGTACAAATCTTAAAATAATCGAGATACAATATGCTGACATAATGCCTGTTGATGGTATTCTTTATCAGTCAACCCTCGGTGGTAGGTGTAGTTAAAACACGATGGAGAGGGGGCAGATATTATCATCATCATAACGAAAGTGTGTGATGGTATGTGATAGTCAATTATCACCGTCTATGAAAATATATTGCTACATAGGACAACTGACAAGGTACTCGGTTAAATAAAATATATATATTATAATCATTTTCTTTCATTTTAAGGCTTTTCCTTGATTACTCTTGGCCTTAGCACGTTTATGACACATTTCGTATTGCAAGACCTAATACCGGCGGTAAAGACTTATAATCAGATGGATACAGGTGGATCAGATGATACTATTAGCATCTTGGATATTGATATAAAATTCCTCGAAACCTAGAAGCACCTATAAAAGGATCCGCTCAGGTGCAGTGGGTAGGTACCAACTCTCAATACAAAGTGGATTTTCGTAAATATATTAGAAATCACATGTTACCCGCCTTTAAGACGTCATCTCGTAAAGCTTATTGTTATTCCAATGAACATTTATAAGGCATTGTTATAAATAAGTGATAGATTTATACAACAAATAACACTTTTGCGTCAGCAAAGCTGTCCTCATACATTTATTTTGTATTTGACAAAGTTTCGAATCATGCAAAAATTACTGAAGTTAAATTGCTTTGTATTTTAACCATACTTATGATATTGCAAAACGGTATGCTGAATATCAAAGTAAGAGTACCTAATATGATGCTCGGGCATGTTAAAGATACGTGGAGAGCGCGTCATACAAATGTCAATTCGTAATAAAATAATAAGAATATCGTGGCTAAAGAACTTACGCCAATGGTCCAAAATGAGCAGTCGGTCACTGTTAAGAATTGCTGTATCAAAAGTGCAAATTGCCAACACGATTACCAAACTGTGAGAGCGGATGGTACCCAAAGAAGAAGAATAAAATAATGATTCCATTCTTGCTCCTCATAGATGAGGTATATCGCTCAAAACTTGGATCATGTGGTAAGGCGAGAATCTAAGTCATAGTCTAATTCTAATAGTCATATGTACAGTACATGTAAGATCGCTAAGAGTAAGATCCCAACCCGGTATACATAATTGGAAAGAAGGTATGCGACACCAACGTGCCCAATTCTAGCAAACAGAAAAGCCTGTCCAGAGCCCCTAGACAAAAATCTTAGCGGTAACTGCTCACGCTCACGCTATTAAAAAATGTGTGGTAATGACAGTCCCTGCGGAAAGGTTTTTGGCGTGACAGCACATAATCTTTCCGCAGCCAATGAATGTCATTTCCATACATTTTTAAAATAGCGTGAGCGTTAACGGTTTCCCCTAAGATTTTTGTCTAGGGGCTTAGAGCTTGAAGACATTTTATCTTGTCGCTAACATCAGTCGTGAAGAACATATATTTGAAGCTGCCCGAACTAATTCAGCTAGATTAAACAAGATGTTGTAAGCGTTGTTTTTGATGACTAATTGATATAACAGTCGAGAGACGTGTGGCAGACATTACACATACTTTCGCCGCCGAATTTCAATGCGGCGTTGGCGACGTAGGCTTGTGCAATAACTAAGTTTGGGCAACTTTCACTAACAGTGACTTACGCGGCCCGCCTGCGAAATGATTGCGTCGCCTGAGGTCACAGTGAAAGTCTACGTATTGTTCAATCGGTACATGTTCCAAATTGCTTATCCAGGCGCGGAATCGATCCACTACCTAGGTAGGATTAATGGTCTGTGCTTGTTGTAGGTAATAGATATCTAAAGAACTCTTGATTTTGCTATGATAGGCATACGAATCAGACATATGCTGTTGCCTTGGTTTATGTTACCTTGTCTTACATTCATCATCACCACAACCCATAATTGTCCCATGGTCTCGGGCATCCTCTCACATTTAGATAATAAGAGTTTACGGACATAGTTCACCACGCTGGCCAATTGCGGATTGGAAAACTTCATACACATGTGAGCAGTACTTTGAAGACAAGGGCACTATAAAAAGCAAAATCATCTTAAAAGGCAAACTGCATGTTGCGTTCAAAAACCAATAATATCAATAGTTTGTCTCTACAATAAACAACGATGTTACTTTTGAATTATTCATAAAGAAAAAATTGTGTTCTATTTATAACAAGAAATGACTTTATTCGAAATGGAACTAGGATTTTTTTTAATCATATTATATGTATAAGGTATTCTTTAACCGCTATATGCTAGCGTCCTAATATTAAGTAGGTATCAATAGCTGTTTTTGTTTGTACTCAGAGGTTTAAATAATATACTTTTTTGGCGAAAATAATATATCTTACACCAATTATTATTAATTAGTACTTTATTTGAATAAAGTAAAACTAAAAAAAAATAAAAAAAAAATAATTATAAACTAAGTAATAATTATAAATTCTACCCTTCATTTTAAACTACCAATAAATTAATTGTTATGAAACTATTAAGGAAACAACAATGTTTGTTATTAAAATAAGGATTAATTAGCTAGATAACGCATAACAGTGAATCACATACATAATAAATACCTTTGGTTGAGGTAGTCGAGAGGTAAATTTAAAAATTATTACGAAGTATTATTCATAACGGAAGTTAATATCATGTGAACCGACTGAAAATTGGGTAAATAATAATTAATTAAATTCTAAAGTGGCTTTAACAACAATTAATTTCTTCGCGACAAAGTTTGCGGATACGAAATAACACAAATTACATAGAATAAATGATTAAGATACGTTCTTAGTTCACGGTTCGCTCATGTTAATTAAAACCACCGTTTTAATGTCTATCTTTTTCCCACGAGTTCATGTTATGTGGAATTAATTGATATCCATAAGATAACATCTGAAAAGTTTTATAGTCGTTCGCGCATTTCTATGATTTTTTTCGCGCCTTATATGTTTTCATAACATAACGTCCTATAATATTAGAACGAGTTGTACAACTCGCAAAAAGATTTATAATAAATCTGATAGAGGTAGGTCCTCTCCCAAACCGGCCTCGCCAGACTGAAAAACGTATATGAACGACTACGGCCGTATACTATTACCATCGTGTTCATACTTCGCCAAATTGAGAGCATAGTCAGTCTTAGTGCCTATTTAAAAGGAATGAAAAACTCAAATCGCGTGAGAGGAAAAACGAGTTATTATTAGTCTGTTGAGAATTGCGAGCTTGCTTGAGCTCTGATGCTATCATAAATAATGTGGCGTCGCGGAGAGTGGGGGAGGCAGGGGGGACTTAAGAGTCAAGGCCGCACGCTGCCCCCGGTCGACGCTCGCGCCC
>DWPQ01002203.1:0-10958 GCA_018251795.1 Perichares adela | reverse complement strand
CGGTATGAAGATAGAACTGAACTTGGGAAAGGACATAGGCTAATTTTTATCCCGAGATTCCTTCGGGTCCCGAAGCGTAGCGAGGGCAGTTCACTAGTAACTAATAGGAGTGAAACAGCAATGAAACATTTTGCAAAAACGGGAAAATAAGTTACATGGCAAAACGACGTTGGAGCAGCTAGTCAAGAATATGATAGAAATGTAATATAATTTACCGTTAAAAACTTGTGCAGTTCTATATTCGAGCTGGGGTCCAATGATACTTGGAACAGCGGGTCGAAGAGGTTGTTGAGGAACTCCTGGAAGTTTTTTAGGAGCTTGTTGATGCGGTAGATATCACTGAAAATTAATGCAAGCTACCGTTAGACGTCTTAAATAAAATCTGATCGCTGTGCAACTCAGTTTCACCTTGTCGTGTAACATAATTAGGTAGGTATAACATTTTGTTTAAGTTTACTAACTTAGTACATTAGAAATTACAGAGATATCAGACGGATTGTGAGTGCCTAATGCAGGAAAAATAATTCTAGTATTTAAAATGTTGACTGTCAGAGAATGCTTTTAAGCGTTAAGTCCGCCTTTTGTACCATATTGTGTCGGAACAATAAAGCAATAATATTTATTAATAAACAAGCGCTTTGTCCATGTTTAGCATTATGGTTAAATATGTTATTATTAATTCCCATGAAGGTTATCGTATACTCACTAGAGCCTGGGCACCTGCACGAGCCACCGCACGTGGTCCGAGTGCACGTTGTTGTGCAGCGCCCAGGTCGCCAGCTTGCTCCACTCGTTCTTGTTCTTGCAGTAAATCGATATACGAGGCTCGGCGTACGTGAACTTGTTTTCTTCGAGATCAGCCATCACCTCCTTCATACAATATCGTAGATTATTGTAAAAGTACTAAAAGTATCGGATAGTGTGCAATTTTATTTGATGAAGGAAAATTTTCAAAGTTACTCAGTTTGGTCTCTTTTACGAAATCTTGTGTTATCGGTTTTTCATTAAGTAAGTAAATGAATCCTAACGTTTTAAACCGATACTAGGTTAAGTTTAAGATATACTTATGAAGTCTTCCGTGCTCATCATTCACTCAGTACTCAGCACATTCTACCGCAAATTCTAAAATAAAGTATATTGGAGAACTACTTACCTTGATAATACTTGCAAAGTAGGCCCCGTTCATATAGTTATCAGTTTTAAGAAAAACTTCCCTTAGTCTGCTCTCACCCACAGGGTTGTATTTCGCGTTAAATTTGTCGAAACGATGAAACGTGTTGCGATCCTGCGAGAACGAATACTTGGCTAAATATTAATATGTCTGTGTATGTATCGATATGACATGACCACTAAATAAATGGTAGAAAGGTTTAGAAGGTTTTTGTTTCTTATGAACGTTTTGCTGTTGACCCTAGCGGCGTTTTCAGCTTCACGCGGACTTTTAGAAAGTCAAGTTACGCCATCGCTTCGGCAGATCCCCACCGGAGCGGAGCTGGAGCGGCAATAACCTGCCAGGGAGGAACACTAACCGCATGAACGTCCAGTATATCCACATTTAGGTCGTACGCATTGAGCTGCATGTCCTCGAACACAGTCTTGAGGGTCATGGGCGTGCCGGCGTGCAGCGCTACCACCTCATTTGCTTTCGTGCGCAGGGTCCGCTTAATAAAGCGCAGCAGATGCTTTTGGTTCATACAGGAGGCCGCGTGGATGTGGGTGTCCACTTTGCTACAAATACAATAATCTTTACCCAACAACGTGTAGAAAAGAAAATGGTTTACATGGCAGAAGATATCATAGACAAGAACAACCAAGAACCGAGTTATCATACTACCTACTGGACTATACAGTCGTAAAATACATTGTTTAGTTAAACAGTCTCACCGAACATTGTAGAAGTCCCTGTGTGGAACAGCCTTTTGTAGTGCTAACTCGTGTAGTTCGTTGAGCAAAACGTGCATCTTGAATTTCGACGAAAGGTAACTCAGCCGCCGGAAACAAAATGATTTACTGAAAACACAAAGGTTCAAGATTTAACAACAAAAATTATCTTTATTGTACACAATCAAATTTAATCAGTTTAATGACAAAAAATTAAATGGAACTTGTTATTCATTATGATTATGTTGGAGCTCGTTGGGCTCTGTAAATAAAGGTTAATTCTGACAGTGCTGGTGCATGATGGTAGACCTGTTTACCTGCCTAGCTAAACTCTATCCTCTTTCTAGAATGAACCATCAAACGTGTGTACATGTTTCAGTTCTAGCGCAGTTGAACCAGTGATGAGTTCCCCGCTTTCTTCTTCACATAATGCCTCAACAACAAATAACAAATATCGCAGCTGGTCGTTCATGGGCTATTAACATGAAAATAACATTTGATGAACATACAGGGGTCCGTCGGCGACCATGTCTCCGATGCGTGCGAGGTCCTCGACGAACTTTTTAAAGGTGAGATGTCTGTAGGGAAGCGCACGGCCGACGTGCGAGTCAGCCTCGCTGCGGTACACGCGCACCACGCCGCGGACCCAGCTGTACACGTACGAGCGGCTCGGTGGCATGGGACACGCCCAGGGGTCTTGGAGCTCTGTGTGTGATTACTTCATTTAGTTTCAAGGGTTTTACGCCAGGGGTCATCTCCTCTGGCTGAGAAACGTACCTTTCCTTTCAATTTTAAAAGTCGTTTCATCTCCCAAAAAGATAATGAATTTGTCATCTCACTGACTGTTATTACAGGATGGATTAAATAAATGCAGAAAAAAGACGTTAATTTATAAATTAATATTGAAGACTTATATAATAAATTGTTTATTTCATAATTTGTTCATACATATACAAAGAAAGTTGGCGATTATGAATGATCAGGTACGTACCTAGTTTTGTTTGTATGTACAGTCAGTTTACTACAAAAATTCATTATTTACCTGGTGTTTTTTCTTCTATAACATCATCTGCACTTTCACAGGATAACGTTGCGGGAACTGGTTTGATCGTTGTTATCACCGAAAGTGGCACTGAAATGGAACAATGTCAGGATCACCTAAATTGAGTTTCTGGATAATAAAGGATGATTATGAGGATAATTATCAGTACGTAACCCAAGTACGTTCAGGAAAACATTAATTAAGAAAACTCCGTTTCTTGTAGCACAAACTTTCTGGACTGGATCTGTTACCGTTGTTATTTATAACTATTGGGATTTTATGAGTAAACTTAAACAAAGTGTAGTTTCGGGGCCATTTGTAGTTAAACATTCTTTGGATATTGTGTCTTTCACTAACTTTTTGCTAATGAAGACCCTGGAGGGCTCATCCTCTCAGCGGTGCCTAGATCTTCGGAGGACGACCGGATGAGATGGAAATATTGCTCTGCCACAGCATCTACAAACAATAAAATAGACTTGGGAAATTTAAACTAACTTGTGATAACAATTTATAATCCAGTTAACGCTAAATAACGTTCCACGACTTTACCACTTAACTGATTATATCGAACACAATAATAATAATATGAATTATTTATTATAAAAAAAAATTACCGTCAAAATTCATCATGGCATGGCTGTAGTCCACTGATTTAGGATGCCTGGCAGAGGGTGGCTCGCGGTGCGACAGGTAGTGCGCCAGGAACGGTGGGAACGACTGCCCCGACACGTCCATGTAGTGGCTGCGTAGTGTCAGCGCGTCCACTAGAAAGGTCGCTGACCGCACCAACTCGTCCAGAGGAACCTAAACATCGAAACTGGACATGTACGTGCCCTCACTGCTGCTAATTTATTTCAAACGTAAAAGAGCACATATCACAACTAGGATTGCACGGAACATCCTTAGAATTCATTTTATAAAAAAAAAATGTATACTAAGGAATCTAATGCGAAATGCTTTAGGTTTGCCAAGTTCAACTTAGTACCTTCTAAGCTTTATTACATTAGGTGAGGACACAGAAAGATTTTATTTATAGTAGCACACTCGCTACGAGATATTAAGTGGTAACTACCAGTACTTCACCTGTGCAACACCAGGAGCATAGCCCAGGCTGTGTTTGGCTAACGGGATCTTCTGCATAGCTATCGAAACACTAAAAAAATGATGATTTTTAGGACGTTAATGCAATAGGTAGGTAAGAATCCAGACAGGTAAAACACCATCATCATCAGTGGCTGTAGTTAAACAGGGTGGTACTGAGATCAGTGACCTGAAAGATGGGGCATGACACCTCTTACTTCGTTCAACAAGGAGCAGTTTCTTACACTCCAAGATGGAAAGAATGCCTTATACCTACTCCAAAGCAATTGTGGAACTTTCTTCATTTTGTGAGGGATTTAAAGATGTAGGTACCCCTGTGATGTGTATGCCGGTGACAGAAACGCGCTGGAAGGCCACGGCAGCGCGCACGCGCGAGTCGCCGGGGCCGCGCACGTACATACGGCTCGCAGCATTCATATCGCGGCGTGTCTCCCTGCGGCGTTATCCACCTTTACTGTTACTTTCTCTACTAATACGACTAAGGCAGAAGAAAGAATTACATAAGGAAGACATGCATTGCTTGCGACACTGTTCCAAAAGTATCCACACATATTTGTCCAAGTTGGGCTGGTAGAATCGCTATATAAGGCCATGAGAACTAGAGGGCATTCATTCAATGTGTGCAATTAGTGGGATTTTACATCCAACCGTAGTATTGGTTCTGTGACTACATGGAAATTTAGAATTATTTTATTACGCGTATCGAAACGAATCGTCCAATGTTGGCAACATGGTGCAGAAGGAAGTATTCTTCAGTATTTCGAACCAAGTGCTATTGGCAAAACGATATTTCCATCAGTGTTTCCGTTATTCACAAACAGATATTCTGACACTCAGATTGGCCACTAACCACCAATCTCTGCGTAATTAAGTGTTCTCTAGGACGTGTCCTAGGTTAAGTGAAAACAAGTTTGGTGGTACCCCGATGGAGTGACGATATAGCGTAATCATTATTAATTATATAGATTAGAACAAAAAGGATTTTCTTACGAGCGACACCTTTTCCACTGCTTTAAATCATCCCGTGTTCCAAACATTTTACATGTGGCTGGTACCTAACGTCGTGATGTATTTGTTATAGTCTGTCTGCATATTAATGTTTATACGGAATATTCACTGGCTTCATAGTGTACAAGGTACGCCATTGAATATTGACAACGTTCGAATTTGATGTGACATTTGTCATTATTAATTGCTCACATACACCGATATCTATTGTAAATACCTATCTACAGTAGGTACCTGTACAATGTCTGTGTTTTGACGTTGTAGTTTTTGTAGGTCAGCATGCGGCATTACGTCGACCCTTCAGATTATGTGACAAGGTAAGAAGAAAAAATACAGTAATACTTTGTTACGAATATTTTATTATATTAGTTGTAGTAGTACAATTTTATTTTCAAGTTGTAGCTTATACTAACGTGAAATATACTAGATGTCCACAATATATGTAGACTGGTAAATGTATCGTCGGGAAATTACAACCACGATCACGAACTTAGTTACTAAATGCTAAAAAAATACCATATAAAATGAAAATCATTTAAATCAATTTATAATAGTAGGCCAGTGCCTGTTGGTAACTTTATGGCTGCTAAGTATGATGCTGAGAGACAAAATAGCTGCTACGTTCCGAACAAAAGCCTATTTGTTAACGACAAGTCTAAGACCTATCGAAAACTGCAATGTAACGTCCCTCGGCTCTCGGCCCACAACTCTTCCTACACGGCAGTACGTAAGTGCTGAAATGTCTGCACAATGACCATCAGAACTAGTGGTCGAAGTATCTAAGTATTTTTGTGCCTACACAAGTGAGGGTCTCTTGAGGCTGACGATCGGTGCCTTCATGTTAGGCGGCGGGGGAGTGGCCGGCGGCATCCCGTTAGCCACCGGTGCTGACTGGCACGCCTGAAATGACATGCATAGAAATCGGCATTCGGTAAGTAGAAAAAACAACATTGTCCCTTTAAAACATACGGATATCCTTCGGCTAAAGTAATATTATAAGTACAATGCACGTTGTTCGAAGAAGTTTGATTTCCGAGATGATGTCTGATGTCGAGAGTGCTATGGACACAGATAAAAACTGGAGCCAGTGTTCTGACTAGCAACGACGGAAACGGCCCTGGATTCAGACGTTCATTAGTGGTGGCGCTACCAGCTCTGGTTTACCATCACATCTGTATGTTTTTAAGCTTCATATTTATCCTATAAAGTAAAAACAAACAAATAGTTACCTGTTTAGTCCGCTGCCGAGGAAGCATACAGTAATAATTAAAGTCGTTCATTAATGATTATTAACATAACATAATAAAAATTCTGTTTAATTCATTTCGTCATAAGGAAATGATATCTGTTAGCCACAGAAAACCAATTTTAGGACAATATTTACTTGAGTTCTGGTAATCCGATAACTTGAAAAATTGTAACACTGCGTCGTCACAAACTTAAAATCATGCAAGACCATTTTGAGTTACAGTTGGGCCAAATCATTAATATTACGTACTGGGCATTTAAATATGGCTGGGGACGGCGCCAATACGAAATATGGTGGTATATTTGTAGGAGGGTAACGTTAAATTAATGTTACCCAATAAATTAATAATTTAAATATTATGAACTTGGTGAAACCTCAATAGCATACACATGAACAAATACAAGGTTGTTATTTTTCATTCTATTTGTCATTTGAAACGGTATGTTAGGTGTACACGGCTGTACCTTAGATGTACTGGAGGTGGAGCGAGCCACAGCGGTGAATCTATCACAAAGGAAATGTCACTTTAATAGAGAGTCGACAACGAATTCTATGTAAATTCAGAAAATCGTACCACAGATATTTCATTCGATTTTGTGTTTATTAGTTGCACTTGTCATGAATGTGTAGATATCTTTATTAAATGTTGTTCGAGGTCTTGTTTTGTGATAGTAATAATGAAAACAACAGATTAGTATATAAGTTTTTTTATTTATTTCCAACAACATGATAACGTTCACTTTCGAGTGTATAACTATTGATGAATTGTATATAATGTATTTATTTGAATAAATACATTTTTTAATTTGTAACATGTCATTGTATGATGAGATTTATAGTTTGTGTAAGATTCATTGCATTACGTGTAAGGAGAGCATTATGAACATTTAACAAGTAGGTTACGTGTAATTGACTGTACCCGCTTTACACTGTAGGAGGTAGGATGAATCACAAATCGCCCCAAATGCGTGTACAGAACAATATGATAACGCACGCACAAAAATGTTTCAACATGTAAATAAGCCTCTTTGTTTATAAACAAAACGCATAATTAACACAACAACATGTCACACATAGTCATATACGAAACCTCCCACGCATAAAGTCGGAACACAGATTTTTTGCAAATCTATATTTTTTTGTAACTAGAATCACATCATACTATGTTTTGCAATGGATATAGTCCCAACATCTAAACACTAATAATCGTTAACGTTCACAGAAATGTCTTTCCTGTAAAATCGATTATTTTTCGTTACGACCTTATGCGTGAGAGGTATCGAATGCGGTGTAGAGCAATAAAGCAAGACACATTGGTTGCGCGTTTCGACGAACTCCTACAAACTGAAATTTCTAACGAAATTTCCTTATTCCCAATCTTGCCAAAGCTTCACATCCGAATAAATCTATAAATCGAACATATAAAATTAAAAGCAAGTTTAAAAAACATCAGTTAAATATAAACGAACCAAGCTTATTAAATATAACAAAGTCAAAAAACTAATTACATCCCTCATATAGCTATCCAGAAACACTTGTGCAAGTTAACGCAATGGGAAGGTTTCCAAGGCAGTACTGAAGTTCACCTTATGGTACGACAATGGCACTATTAATCCTTATCATAGAATAACGACGTAACTGTATCTTTGTCTATGTCACAAATATTTAAAGCCACGGTGACCATAGAGTTTATACCAGAGTAAGAGTGCCAGCCTAGCATGTGTCCATCAAAAAATAGAGATAGCAAATGAGGCGCCACATCTGTCTCTCTTTATTTGCGCGTATAAGACAAAGACAAAGGTGGGTTTCTCGTCTTCGCTGTCTTTTTTTTAGTTGGACAACACATTCATAGGCCTATGGCTCCCCTTCTCTTTATAATAACTCTATGTTGGTGACACGAAATTAATATTACAACCGTAAAAGCTCTCGCAATATATCCTTTGTTTACAAGAACAACTATATAAGGGATAAATTGTTATTAAAAATGGGATAAAATTCGTTAAAACATAAATTAAACAGTTAAATATAAAACCCATCTATAATATAAATAACATTATTGCTTACATACACATCACACTGCAATGAGTTTATCACACTTAATGCGCATTTAACATATTGTTACATAATGAAATTGAGTTACTATGGAAATATTATTAGTAAAGGACTCTTAATGTTTAATAGATTAAATCTTTACCAGCTCCGATACGAGCACAACCTCGTTACTAGTCTAGGGACATAGTTATTATCATCACATGTTTATTTTCGTTATTCTAGTATGATTCCTACGGTTTACTGTTGTACGAATAATAGGAAGTGTCAATAACGCGTAAATATAAACCCGATGTTTAAGTGAAGTGTCTCGGTCTGTCTGTATACGTTTCAGATTAACTATATTTATTAGATAAAGGCACCGTAATCTAATGGATGACACCGCTTACCGTCAGTATCTATCTAGTGACGTAAAGCTTGATCATAAAAGGGTACAATAGAATGGCACTTTCGACTTAGCTACGCCTAATTATCACATCGGGGAAATTCATTAACAACATCGTAACAGACGAGATTCTGTTGTAAAATAAATATTTTTTAATTATTATTATTATCGTTGAAACTTTGTTCTTTACGTACATCAATAACTCAGCATTAATAGTTACTCGAGAAGTTGTTTGTTAAAATGTAAGTTTGTGTTTAAGATGTATTTTTTAATACCTCTCGGTAGGTTTTAATGACATAAACCGGTATTAATTGCTTTACGTACGTATTCGGTATCCCTAATTATTGTTTTAATTACAGAAGAGGTTTAACATTCAATATTATTCAACAGATAATTTTTCAACAATACTATTATAAAAAGCTTCAGCGATAAAAATATTTCATAGGATTTATATTCTTTAACATCTAAATATTGGGGCTTAGGGCCCACCCTGTCGGGCCCTGTATCGAGTACAGCGAAACAACAATATTCTATGTTTATATAAAAAAACGATTAACTCATGATTATAATTAATTATTGATATATTAAAATTAATTATTAATTAAGTGTATTTAAGTATCCACAGCTGTTTCCTGTATTTATCTGCGGCTTGACATTCCTTCCTGAAATATTTATGTACGACAAATTAAGCTTTACTATTGAAAATGAATATCGAAGGACATCGACAAATGTAATGGAAGTTAGTTTTTTTACTGAAAGTTAATCAAATGTAAAAGAACGGTATTAACAACATTTTAATAAGTAACATGGTAGTTCAAACAACAGACACACACACGCACTCTACTCGTATCTAACAATGTTAAACTTTGAGCACACCGATCTACCTATCGTACGGATATAATTGAAAATGTACAGTTTACACCTACAATATTATACGTAGAAGGGTTTGTAGCGGACATATAATGCAACACGATTTGTGTGACTAACAACGATGGCTTTGGAACTTTATATATAGTGACCCTGAAAGTAAACAATGTTTACGTGTTCGTGACATTTTGTGTATTTTAAATGTGTACTATAGAGATCAAAAACAGTTCTGTATACAAGTGTAACCTATGTTGGAATGATTTCCACTTCCTCCGTTTTGTATTGCACCGCATGACTTTTTTTATAAACATTGTGTTTGTACCTAATATTTATACCTACATAAAATACTAAATTCGACGCTGCAATGTGATCTATTACCATACACTAGTGAGCGACCTTACATAAACAGCTTCACACAGGCGCTCTAAAATAGCAGCTCTACCTCAACATAAAATATGATAACAAAACTCAGTTACATGTGAGACAGATAACACCTCAAGTAATGGAAAGTGTATTTAAACGTGTATGTATATTACGAATCTAATTATCTCTATCATGGGACATACCAGGTGTGTTTAGTGAGACGACTTCACAGATCTCTAACAGAATTCGGGAAAGAGTGTAAACCTTATTTAAAATATAGTTTTTCACCGCCTATTTACGTTTATTTATATCATCTGTAATCGTCATTCTTGCAACAATATCACTATGTGTAAACGATGCTCGTGTTCCGTCTAAGGTCATAAAAAGGGCCACTAAGTTACAATATAGTACGATTGTGTGCAGCTAGTGTCGTGTGTGTGGATATGAGCGAAGGTGCGTGCACTCAGGAAGCCCTTACCTTGAAGATGTTGGTGAGCTCGTCGAGCAGCGTCTCGTGTCGGAACGAGACACGGATGTCGGGCACGTTTGTGCGAGTTATGTCATTACCGGCCACTCCCTCCTTCTGATAGTTGGGGCCCAGCCAGTACTGTTTCATCTGCCGAGATTATTTCATTCGGGTTAATGACGGTTATGTATGTTAGACCAACTGCGAATCACTAAATTATGTACATTCAATGCTTCAGAAAATCTGTTTTGAAAAGTAGCTAGAGATCTATGAGAGTATCTGATGTGATTTTAATATTTTATTAACCAATGGTCACGCATCTCTTCCAAGATTTTATAATCTCAGTAGGTAGAAAATATCAACTTTAATATTGTATACGGCGAGTGAAATAAACCAAAGTCATAAGGATCTATAATGTGTGGGATGTTAGGATGTTGGGATGTTAAGTGTATAGTGTATAGGTGGAGGGTGATTATGTTACAAATATTCGGTTAATGATGTAGTGGTACCTCGTTGGGGAAGCCCGACATGAGCACGGAGTTCCGCG